>DWME01001389.1:0-25147 GCA_018244795.1 Parelbella ahira ahira
AGCATAGCTCGCTCCATAGCTCGCTGAGCGACTTTGAACTGGTGGACTAGGCGCACCGTGAGTGTCCACGTTTCAGCCCCGTATGTCATGACTGGTAGGACGCACTGGTTGAAAACTCATTATACCATAGACTAGATTATATAGAGAGCGGATACGCTCTCTGATAGGTACACTACACTACAAGTTACTAATAAGGAACACAGCCGTGATAGTCATTAACAAAAATGCCTATTACATCTTTTCATAGCAACTTCGGTAATGTATAATTATTGACTTTTAAGTTCTTGTGACATCCACTACCCACTCAATGGTAATGTATATTGTACTACCTGTCACCATTCAGAAACCTATACCAACTGTATGGTGCAAAATCCTTTTCATCTTAGATAGTGATATTTATGATCCGAATCCATATTTTCACAATTAAACAATATCTGCAGCACATTTGCCTATTGCTGACCAATTAAAAATAACAAGCTGCAATATTTTTAGAAGTTTTAATATGTTAAAATACATACTCAATATAATTTCCCTCTACTTTGCGCTACAAAAACTCTCCAATAATGTTTTCTCTTCGAATTCAAGACAGTTTTTATTTTATAAACATCATATAAAGGACATAATGAATCTATAATTAACTTGCAACATATTGCACTAAGTTTGATCCCTAACAACAAACAAAATAATGATGTTCTTACACAAGTATGAAACTCAATGTTACTCTGTTATTCAATGTCATTAGACACCATAAAGATGACATCAACTGTAAAATGCAACTGTCAATGGCACTCCATCGATTGATTGTAACTGTCAAGTCTTTTCAAATATCGAACCTAATGGTTTGTCAAAACATATAATCCGTTAATGACGCACAATTGTAAAGTTTATTGACGGCGACTGTACTTGATAAATGGTGTGATGAAATACTTTGACGTTTCTCATGCAATTTTAACATTGTATTCGTTGTGACTGTACTTATTAATGATTTTAGGTAATATTAATTGTATTAATATTGTGTAAAAATGAGTGGTCGATTCTCAGATGTATAAGAAACGGCTGGCCTTAAATATGTTAGAATAATGTAAGGAGCTTGTAAACTATAATTAGTCGTAAGAGTCTACTAAAAATAATGTTTGTTTATAATTTTTTTTAATGAAAAATTAACTTTTGCAAAACATGTTCAGTTTTCAAAAGCGATGTATTAATACATAATTATAAGTATTTTAGACTTAGAATAAAGAAATAGTTATTTTTTGACTAGTGAACTAACTGATCGGGTTCGCTATGAACTGCACAAAATATTATTTAATATTTTTCAATATTTTAACAGTGTTTTGTAATATAAAGGTAGGTACAGTTAAATTGAACTGAGGATAGAAACGAAATACAATAGATAGGTTTAGTCTATTGCCCAATTAAATGGAATACGAAATCTTTTACAACCGCAAATAAAACCAACGAACAGTATTGACGTAGAAAAATGGAACATAAAAATTTAAGTACTTTGGACTCACTCAAAAATATGAGCGATACGATCGTAAAAGTAGATAAATAATACAAAATACAATAAGTGCCAATATTGAAGACGGGGGACATCGCGAGTGGCGTAAAGACTGTAATATATTGAGGCTGTATACTAGTGGGACGTAGCCTGTTCATTAATATAAAAAATAGCGCCAAATTCCAATTTTGTGAGAAAATTTACTTGCAGCTTGACATATTATATCATACCGTGGCATCAACTTACAATTTTTTTTAAATATTTTTACTGCCTCGTTGGTCGAGTGGTTGCAGGCGCGACCACTTATCGAGATGTCCTGGGTATGAATCCCGGGTCAGATACTATTGGATTTTCTAATTTAGACTAGACTTTTGTTACTTAGATTTTCTAGTAGAAATTTCTAATAGTGGCTCGGAGTCTGGATCTGTGCCCGGTTTATGGCACGGTAATTTTCTTAGTTTTATACTAATGAGAGGAGAGCCATATTCTAACAGGGAAATAATAAAAAGGGTGGAAAGAATGTAACAATATAGTAACGTGCTCTCAGTGTGCCCAGAACCTAACCATAGTTCACACTGTCCTAGGCGTCATAAGGACGCGTTCGCACCACACCGAGTCTCGCTCGTAAACATTTACGACTAGCTGGGGATTAACCGTGTTCAGTTCGTTTTATTAAAAAACATCACATCTATCGTATCTGATAATAGAAAAGATTGTGTGAAGGAGCGGACAGAACGCAGAAATGTTCAATGTCCAATATCGTAGATATTGATAAGAGAATTGGACGCTGGATATGCTGATATTCTTGTTATGAGACGCTGGCGAAATTTCATATCTCTTAAAGAACCAATTGTGTACGATATAAAGGAAATAGAAGGTAGTAAAAATAAAGTAACGAAATAGAAAATATAATAGTAAAAAATAATAGTAAAAGTAACAGTTTCGTTAATAGCAACATAATATACTCGTATGTTCATATCATTTCAATATTATGTTTATGAATATTGTTGTATGGTCACTTGAATACTACATAAGTCATTATAAAGAGCTTCTATTTACCAGTGTCCTTGGATATTTGTAGACATAGTTATTATGATTTATTCGATAGGTATTTGTGATGAGATTGATCATTGTGGAAGAAGCACGTCAGTTTTGCAAGGATAGAAATATTAGGAACTCCGTACTCTCTGGACTATTACCCCGTAAGGGACTGGGTGTAAAGATATGTACATATGTATGTAGGTATGTATTTACTTATGAAGTAATTAATGTTGTATATCTTTGTTCTATTTGACTAATTAAAATCTAATACAGTAATCCAGAATTCGACAAATTTTTGAGAATAGCACCAATTTCCAGTTCTCATGTCCGATAACTTCGTCACCGTAGGAGCGGACGAAGCGAAATGCGATTATTGACGGCGGTTCAGATAACTATTAGTTGGAATGGAAGGGATGCAAGCCCTATTAATTTTTGGATTACGTCTATATATTGGATGGTATATTTATATTATTTTTTTCTATGAATGTGATGAACGTAGAAATACGTCAGATCTATAAGGAAAACATATACGGCAGTCGGTGCTCCCATATTTTTACAATTATATGCATTGCTATTCATGCTTTAGTGACAATGATAATGTTGATAATAGCTAACTTGTAGTCCATCGGTATCATACAACAACTATATGTACCAAAATTTCAATTATCCATAAATATTTCGAAATTTTGAAAACGTTCCTTTGAATCTCCTTTTTTTACTCTTTACAATATTGTATCTATGTTTAAGTTACCTCATGTGTCCAGATTTTAAGCCATTCCCATGACAATTCACTAACATCAAATTTGTTGCCAAATCAAGCGTTTACTCAATGTCTTGTAACCCTTTGTGCTGGCTACTGACCAATGGTCAGCCTAATCCGATCATTGGATAACGTAAATCGTCGTGAGAATACATGCTACTATTGTTCCCGAGTGGGCAGTGTGGTCAGTCACAAATTTCATTATTTTATTAGATACCATTTGTCATACTGGTCACTGTAACGGTAATTTAATTGAGTAGTGGACGGTCCCGGGATCATACGTGTTTGTTCATCTTTATGTGCGCTTAGGCTACGTTTGTCACACAAAATTCTTGTTTGAAACCAGGAGTTTTAATTGCTATTCAGTTACCAGTTCTTTATTTATAAATTATTTATGGTTATTGAATTCCGCTCGCTTTTTTTAATTGTCCTAGTGATTGTATTTTAATTTTATTTTGTGATCATGTATTTCACTGTTTGCTACTTACAACTGTAGCAAACAGCAATTGTACTTACAGCAAAAGCTCATCAAGGAGACGACATTTCCGCATTTTTATCTGCCGTGCAGTGTTTATGTGATAGCGAACAGAGCGTCTCCTAAATATATCGCAGATAAGAGCGGATGTAACAATAACGGCGTAGCGATAAAAGCACAAGGTGGAAACGTTTGAGTGGAAGCGCGGCGATCTCGCAACGTGGACTGGTCTTTTCGGTTATCCTATGTATGAATACATATGTTTAAAGATGTTAAGAAGGGTTATCGCATGTGAATACGTTGCATGGGAATAAGCTTACCCATTGTATCATGGGATTTAAACGTAAGTGGTGAAACGTTGGAGTGACATTCCTCTGTCTACTCCTTAGGAGATTACAGGTGTGATGTTACGTTTTATACCTCGTGTAAAACATAACAAGTCACTTCAATGAGCACTATGAATAATTATATAAAATTAAGTTACATTCATTCGGCTTGCATATTAGTGGACAATAGGTATAATGCACGGTTACAGATTGCGAGCTTAGTAGCTTCAATGAATTATGTTAGTTAAATTTTCGTAAGCGTTTTTGTATTTTGAAAGACAGCTTAAGCCGTCAATGCTTGTGACCGTTAGATAGGAGTAGTTGAAGTATTTTGAATCAATTAAATAACGATTAAATAATTAAATTAACACGTCTCTTTAATAGGTGTACATTATTGTCATTTACATAATTATGTCGTTTTGATTGGAGCCTTAATAAGGTCAGTTTAATTAAACATACATATTAAGTAACTAACTGTAATACAAAGTGATTTAAAAAAAGTAATTGTGAAAACTTTGTAACTGCTCTACGTAAACAAAATTAGTTAATGCAATTATGATAAAAATAGCTACAATCTTAATTTCTCATTCGATCAGCATCGCAATAACAATATAACATTGAATGTCGGCACTACTATCAATGTCAAAAAGATAGTATAAAGTCAAAAATAAAATAATATTAAACTAGGAATATCCTCAGCGTTCTAACGTCTTCTCGTCCTTAAAGGAAAATCATCGGAACTCTAAGAAAATATTGGGTAGAGATTAGACCATATAGTTTTATTGGGTTTTCCACTATATTTACTTAACGTCTTCCCTCAATTGCGGAACTGAGGCAGGAGCTCTAAAGAACTTATCAGGCTCTCAGGGATAAATCTTTTTGTTTGTTAACTCGCTTTTTTGGTGAAAGCAAGCTTCGAGTTATTGGACAAATAACTGTTGAGTATTTTTTTGTGATAACGTCTTTCATACATGTTATTTATTGCAGGGGTGGGTTTTCATCTGCGGTTATCATCTTGTAAGGAATTTGTGGCAGGTATAAAATAACCCAAATTGTATACAATCTCATAGAAATGTTTTTATCATAGTTACGTTTGTAGATACAATTATAATAATTTTTAGGATTGATAGGTATATATTTCTAAGAATATTTTTTATAAATTTGACTTTATCTTTAAATTTGACGAATCATAAACAACTGCCAGAGATTTTACAAATATACAACCTCAACAAAAAAGTTTAATTGAAATGGCAAGGTGTGTTGCTTAAAAAATAATTTAATTTCAAAATAAAATGATAATCGCGACGTAAATATGCGCCAGTATTACATTATAGATGCACCTACCCTAATTGTAGAACAGAATGCTAAATTTATTTATGGCATTTGATTTATGTAGACGTGTTACCACGCAATACGGAAATTAAATGTCCTATTAACAACTAATACCGACTAAAATAGCGAACATCACCAGCCCTATTCATACTGTCCTGTTTGGGCTAGATGGCAAGTGCCATGGACGACAGTGGCTAGTTTTTGCAGCTACCTGCTCGTTTTCTATTATATCCATATGAAAATATACATTCTCTTCATTTTCGATGAACGTCCTCATCACATGAACGTATTATATTACCATTTTGAACATGTTTAATCAATATTGTGGTATGAAAATCCAACCCCAGTATCGGAAGCGGTCTACCGCCGTGGTCTGCGATATCGTAAAATTTTACGATAACGTCACGCACGTGTAACGTCGCGTCATCCCTTGGACAACGCATTTATGACGCACGATTTATGTGGCGATGCGTTCGTGATGTGTTTGGAGTTGTCGAAAATAATTTTCGTTTTGGCGATAACGATACGATTGAATACATTATTACATATAAAATGTATATATAGTACTTTCTTCCGCTTCTTTGGTTCGACCTCATCTAAACTACATAAACGGTCGACCGCATCTAAACTAAAACTAATTAACATAATAAACAAAGAATTAATTAGCATTTTTAGTTCGTCCCAAATTACATTAGTCCTATCGGTACGTTTTGCGCCTTCATGTTCTTATCGCTTCTAAATCTTCCATTCTTATCCTAAAACCACAGTCAAATTGAATGTTCACCCCGACCAAAGCACACTTATGGTTTATCGCCAGTAAATTACTGCGAACCTATGTCCAAATTAATTCCGGAGTGCGTGTGCAATGAATACATTTTATGTATATGTAGTTTTAATGGTCCAAATTTGGGAATATTCGGTGCAATTAGCTATCGAGTTCACATGATCGAGACAATTATTTAAGAACACCCCCTTGGAGTTTTACTCCACACTCTCGTGCTAGACATTTTACTCGTGCACAATCGGTCTGAAACAAGCATACCGTTCTTAAGGTAGATGGTATAAAAAATATTAAGTTAATCGATGAATAGCTAGGATTAAGACAATTATGTGTGCTCTTAAGCTAAGGCATTATTATTTTTGTATTATTATAAAACCTAATGTGAAATTATTAATCACACACGTTAAATGTGTAGGGTCAAAACTTTGTTCCTTATTTGACATATTTGTATCTTTTTATATAAATTTTTTTAACGCAAAACACTATCACTTAAAAATAACAGTTAATTATCACTGGATAACATGAAAATACAATTAAACTTAACTTCTTATTTCTTTATATTATATATATATACATAGATTAGGTTGACAGTTACAAACGAACACCGCAGTCTATTCGCACCTTAATATAATTGACGTTTCGGATAGCGCCAGAACGTCAAATTAAATTAGTGAGCTGTTCTTTGACCAACTAACCGTAGATGAGGACATTGTCGCGCCACGTACGACCCGCACTGTATGTGCGCTGCCCATTAGAACTCCATAAAGGTTTATTTTATATCGTATGTGCAATCAGGGAGCGAACAGATTGTTGCTGGGTCTGGTAATGCTCAATTTAAGCCTTATTTTGACAGTAACCTCCAATGTTGTAAATGAAAGTGTGGAATAATAAATTTCTTTTAATTTTCAATTTGTAGATACATTGTGTGAAATTAATTTTTCAACTATTTAATTTCGAAGCATAGGTAGAGGAGCGTTCATTGTATCTTCTATGAATTAGTCATAAAAAGAGATACACATTTAATAACTCAATCAATTTTTATCAAATCTCTCAAATCCATACACAACAACATTCCATTAAAATAGCCTCTCTCTACAACAATTACTTGTAATATGCTTTGTGTAAGACAATAATTAATCTTATAAGATAACAAAGATCGCAACAGTAGACTTTTAGCATAAAATAGTTAAATATTCATCAATTTACAATGATATTATAGTAAACCACACGAATCTGCTTGTACCTTTATTTATTAATCCTAAATGTAGATCCGGTCGATCGACGCCCTAATTTGATTACTCGCCAATCCTCAACAGTGTAATGTGATTCTCATATCGCAATGTGGAATTAGAAATGTATGTATTGTGTTTGAATAAATACATACCTACATGTATACAATATGTAATGAGAAATATAGTTCAGTATTATGAATTATTATTATATTCTTTAGAAAATATTATTCAAAACTACATATTTTACTGTTATTAATATATATCGTCACGCCAGGCATTTAAGGATTATGCAGACATTTCGCTTCTACATTCTGTCTTTTCATATGTACTTATACATGCACATCGTCTTAGGAAACTTCTAATTCAAATAGTCTATATTTGACCTATTTTAACTATTTTCATGCGCCTCTTATTCTCTCTTAATTATCTTTCTTTGCTTATTTTTCATGAAGGAACACATCTGGATCTGATCTGAATTCTTATCTGAAATTAGTTCTATTTGATTTTTTAATAACATCTGACAAGTTATATCCTACTTTGTAATATCTGTACATTGAACGTCTCATCTACACAAACGACCCTTAAATTAGTTTTGAATCAAAAATAAATGCCACCCTTAAAAATTCTACGGTGAACACCGAAATTGATGTAATTACAATTATTCCCTTTTGATTCGAACAAAGATAGCAGTAACACAATTATGGGGTAACTTATCTCTCCCATCAAGTGCCAACGTGTCAGCTTGACAAATATACAACTAATTATTTCTTTCGTATCATTTAATGCGTTTTGATGTTTTTCTTTTTGGAAAATGTGGATGGTTCTTCCTCAGTTATTTCGTTGTATTTACTTTGATCTTTTGATTGGTGACATTGTGAGGATTTCTCTGAAAAGTTTGAACATAAAAAGGCGAACACCGCAATTAAAGTTTGTTATGAATTTTGAGCATGTTTTGAATGTAATTACCGTATTGTAACTATTGCCAACAACTTGAATGTTAATTTAGATTTGAAGTAAAATTTAACTACATAGTGTATTAATTGTTGAATAAAAATAATTGCGCTCAAAACTATACTAAACAAAATAAATAAAAATGACATGTTATATGTTAACTATTAAAAATTTATACGGTGTTTAAAGATTGTAATTGAGTCGTATTTAACGTATAAATAAAAATATGTTACGTTTTAATTCATCCATTTACAGAGATAATTAAGTGGATAAAGTAGATTAACTGGTGGAATATTATATTATTTAAAAATATTATATTATTAATATTATTATTTAAAAATATTTATTACAAGCATACCTAATTACTGACGGACTCGTCAACTACGTAGCATTTGAATAAGCAATCACATGTACTATCGATATAGAGATGTATTAAAAATATATATCATAATATAAGTATACGAATATGTGTTATATAGAATATAATATACCTACAATACACGAATGTTGAACGAACGAAAAAATTGACATAATTCCAAAAGGTAAAAGGAAAATCTGTAACGTTAATAACAAGCTTAATACAACTGGGTAGAAGCTCTAATTATCTTTACTACTGTCGCAGAAACACCGAAACATTTGTTCCGCGACAATAAAACAAAATAAAAAGGAGTTACGACCCGCAAGTAACCGCATCTGGCCGCGTTAATTCGTATTTACTAGATGTTTGCGGGCCACCATAGTCAGGGGCGCGCAACCTTCGGGATGTTGGATACTTTGATTAATGTTTATTTGTAACATCACGCCTGTAATCTCCGAATGGGTAGGCAGAGGGAGACAGTACACTCCCACGTTTCTCTATTCTACTTATCTATGTTCAGCGAAATACTGAGGGAGCGTGGAACAGCAAGTTTCCATCATCCTCCATTTGTGCCAAGACTGGGTGTAGATTACAACGAAGTAATATTTTTTAGTCTAATTTCAATAAAATGTCCTGTCACCAAAACCCACCAGCTCCGTGAAATATAAATAATACACGTGACTCCAAATAAGTGTTCGCAGTCCATTCCATCCATCTCATAATCCAGTTTGGTAACTTATAAAACAGCGATAAACCCTTTCTTAGCGTAACCATTTCCCCTGAGATTGTAAAACAAAGAAGCTGGGGCGGCTTTACGAGCAACACTGGTAGTATCTAATTGCTATGAACAATTATGGCGTAGGTTTATGTGGAACAGCAGTCGCGACTTATGGCAGTCATGTTGTCATTACTAATTAGTTTCTTACAAGTTTTAGTACGGTAGAACCTACTGCTAAAAAGAATTTTGGTTATTTTGCCAGGATGAAACCCGGTTCGTCGTTGCACCTGGAGAAAATTTTGAAGTTGCTGTTGCAATAATGTTCCGTAAATACATATATGGATAAGGCGTCAGCAATTGTTGTATATTTATAATATCCACGCTAACAAATATGTATGTCATTGAATAAAACTTTAACAATTGTTTAATATTTGCATCTAATATTTAATTTGACTATTACACTTCTCAGATTCGTCAAATCTATCACACATCGGCTACGAGTTCTTCTTTCAAATGGACCCTTTAATTAATTTATGAAATTTGTCACACCACTCTAACTTCTGCGTCAGTGTCAATATGAAAAATTCGCACGAGTTTCAATTCGTCACACTCCTCAACTGTCACTCTTGTTTGATGCAATTCAAAAACTACAGTAGTACCAACCGTGACGAAACGTGACGAGATTTTGAAAATGTCCCGTTACAACAACCCTTTGAAAATTTTTAGTTTCACTTTTAAACCGTGGGAAAGATAAATTAAAATTTAAAACGAACGTCGGTGACAAAAACTCGCAGATTTCGGATTGGCGATTTAAATTAATTTGACTACATTGTTAGTAGTTTTATTTTTATGACTGTGATTTGAATTAACACGTAACCGTTAAGTTTGCTTTGAACTGCTAAACCACAGATATAAAAAAGAATCTCAGCGCAAATAGAGTCATTAAAAATTTTATGGACAAGCGTTTATATTTTACTGCCAGTACATTACAAAACTAGTAAACGTCATCTCTTCCATCATTAGCAATCTGATTTACCATTTTCCCTTTGTGCGTTCCGCCGTGATTATGCAAATACGGATCGTATATTAACAAATCAACCGTTACAAATTAATGTTTACTGTCATTAGCATATTTTTCAATGAAAACGCGTGTCATCACAGTACGTGCACAAACTTCCACCTCTGCGCCATTAAATCCTTTGAGAAAAACGCCAACCGATTTATTTTTACGACATCGATCAATCAACATAAACTTATGTTAATTTCCAGTATTTTAATTAATTCATTAGGGTTTGCCAATAGATCATAAATCGTCATTTTATTTCGTCATTTGGTACGACACCCGGCAATATCTTCCACATGAGTTCGTTTCTTGGTGATTTTTAAAAGCAATATTTTTAATGCTACGTCAAATTAATGTCGATTCCTTTTTGCGTTACGTATTGACAATATGTCGATAGGGTGTAAAAATTCCTTGTTGTTGTACTAACGCACCCTTACTTTAAATTTCATGGTGTTGCTTTATGTTACAAATTGAATCTGCTTAATGGTTACCCCTTTAGATTCGTTATGTGACACGCATTGTCGGTTATGTGTTGTGTGTTTTAGTTTTAAGATTTATATATTTATAATTTTATACATATTACTTTTATACAAATGATTTCAATTTTTTTAGATGTACTCGTAGCATAGCACGACGTTTGTACTTCAGCGAAGAAATAGGCGGAGGAGTGAGATACACTACCATGATTAACCCATCCCACCGTGGAATTAAGAGAGAACTTAATGTAAAACAACGAGCATAGATCTAGACTCCAAGCAACTATTAAAAATTTCAATTTAGAAAAACCTAACAGCAGCCGACCCGGAATTGAACTCAAGAACTCTCGCTTAACAGTTGCGCTAGACATTAGACCAAAGAGGCAGGTAGCTTTTGGACACATTTATGTATTTCGTGTGATAACAGTAGTAATTTTCGTCTATTATTACTCGATGATACGACGGACCTGTCTCAGTATCGTATGCTTGGAAAGAAGTATATTTTATTTCAGTCGCTAACGGGTCTATTTAAAAATATTTCTAAGTATTAATTGTATGTTCTCAGCGTTTAAACTATATTAACAAACTTTAAGGCATCAGGTGTAACAATGTAAGAACTTCTTAAAGTTTCGGAGTAATGCATCAGTTTTTTAAATAAATAGTAATTATTGTGCTGTCATATTCATTTCAATAGAATTTAAATGGCAGTTTTTTTAAGTATGAAAATTTCCTAGATTTAGATTTCTAACTATAAATTATGTCGATTCCATGTTTATAGTCCTATCTGTAAGGGGAGAGAATGAATATAACTTAAAAGACTTTAATTTTCTGATCATATACTTTTTATTAACGTAATGACAGTTATCATCCCGGAAAATCCATCATGTACGAAATAAAAATCCAAGGAAACTAAGCTTTGAAAACTCCATCAGGACATGATAATAAATATATCGCATTACGTCATAATCATAGAACTGAAGCGGTCCACTTATATCTCAGCAATTTGTTACAAAAATACTCTCGCATTCCCTCAACACGATATCGGATACAAACAGGGAAAATGGAAGGAAAACACGGAAATGTTGAGACAATTATGGTGCAAACACGATCTTGCAAATAGAGTGTGCGAGTGATGGAAATTATAGAAAAGTAGTGATTCTAAATACGAGTGTTGGGAACTTTGAATTTGCTTACCAAGTTGTATAAGGATAGATTGGAGCTACTTAGTAGCTGGGCTTTTAATAAAATCTGCAAACCGCTCTACCGCAAGCCTAGGAAAGTGCAAAGAAGTTCATAAAAAAGAGATTTTCCAGATTATTACATTTTGATTATGATGATAACGACGACGACAGCATCGGATTAACGCAATTTAGCTTATTTAAAGTCGCTTATTTACAGTAGCAAATCAAATGTATCCAAAACGTGTTACTTCGCTACAAGTATTAACATTGTTACAGTGTTTATTTTCCTAACTTTTTTAATGATTCTATTCCATCAACCCAGATGGATGCGATCAAAAAATACAACATAGACAGATCCTGATGGTTTTTATGAGTAAGCTCTTATTATTAATGCCAAAATAATAATGTATTCGTACATAAATAATTAATTATCTTGGCTATTCTTCACATATTTTCTACCTTTATACGTGAAAGTCGTTCACTAGTATTTTACATTTGCCTAAAATAATTATAAATCGCTTACTATATCCAATGTTATACAAAAATAAAACTCCCTAACTCCAAATCTAACAAAGAACCCTCGACAAAATAGTCTTGAGCAATGTTTCCCATTGTGTATTACATACCGCTCTTAAGATCCAACTTTGAACGGCTCAAGAGTATTTAAGAATGCGGGCGATCTATTCCGAAGTGACTTCTTGTTGATTGAAAATTTGCATGCGTTATACTTGAGGGGAACTTGCAACGAATGAATGAGGTGAAGTGTCTCTCAATTTATTATTGACGAAGTTAAAGACCTTTAATTGTTACTTAATAATATTATATCATAATGACAGGTCGTTTACGGAGTAGACAGAGCTTACCAAGTGCGACTTTCGCCAAATCTAATATCCTTTATTGTGGCATCTAATATTTACAATGTACTTAATATTTGATTTAACATTATTATTATGATACGCCTATATTTCCCCGAAAGGGTAAGCAGAGAAGTGTAGTATTTCCTACAACTATTTTCTCAACGTAGGTATGTGGATATTTAGACAGTCAAAGACCATCAGAGTGACTAATATCTAATTCAATACGTATATCAAATGAAGCTTTCTTTGTTTAGTTCTTAATATTAATTGTATATTCTCACTTCTGAATGGTATGCATTCTACCACTTGCGAGATTTGATATTCATATGCATATGTTTGAACTATTAGGACTATTACTTATCTGTACTTTACGTCCAATCGAGAAATTCGATCATATTTCAATATACCTTCATGTAAGTGCTTGCCACTGCCCATCCCCTTATCAATTGATTCATGGTGGCGTTTATAATTGTATGCAAATTCAAACGCCGAGCACAGACGGCACTCTCCGGAAGTGGCATTGATTCAGGATACGGGACTGTGGGAATTTTTTAGTGTAACGTGCTTAGAATATAAATCAGTGAGGGTGATACAAAACGGACTTGATGGAACTGTGTGGTCACATGCAGAGTGCTGTAAATTCATTGTCGCTACGTCTTCGATGGCCTCTCAAACTTTACAAGAGAACTGTGTGTAACATAACATCATCATTTTATTCCGTTTCGTCTTTCTTATCTTGAATATGAATTTCCTTTTTAAATTAAATAAAATTAGAACGGGTAAACCTGTAGTCCGTCTAACGAATCAAGAGCCGGTTGTCAGACCATATCGTTCTAATGTAACGTCAATTATGTATACTAGGTCGCTCACAATTCGGGATAATCGTAACAATTAACTGAAAAGGTATTACTTATAACTTAAACCGTTGTTACATACTGCCAATTAAGAGAGAATCAAAATCAAAAATCGCATCAAATTAATTGACGCCAAAGGGTTGTGGATAATCCCGTCTTCCAAGTAATTATTTTGATAGGGACTCGCTCCCCCGGGATCCACTCTGTCCAGGACTATGGAGCATGCGTGTTTTAATTAGTTTCGGATTATCGTGGACTTCTGTTGATTAATTGAGTGAGAACTTCGCTGGCACCTGCTAGTTGTCCTGTTTTGGTATTCAGTGTTAATGAAGAAAAATCTTGTACAGTTAACTGGTGACCAGACCTTCGTTTTATATGATAAAATCTTGAATAATTCTCATAGCCTTTCATTCCCCATTACACTCTTTCATGAACTGATTTAAAAAGCATTTGAAGCGAATTTGACGTGAAAAGATAAGCGTAATCTTGGCTTTTATAATATTTATAATGAGTTATAATAGTACATCTATACCTAGGTCCGTGTAACGTCGAACTCAAATGTGTTTTAAAATTACGTTGAATACCGATACCATTACTTAATTTACATTGAATATAGTGTCGATACAAATATTAAATTATGTGTAAGGATCTAAATTTCATTTATATCATCAACATCATCATCAGCCTATCTCAGTCCACTACTGGACGTAGATCTCCCCCAATGAGCGCCATCGTGCCCTGTCTTCGGCTCATTTATATATTGTGTATAAATTCGTAGTAACATAGTTTCATGACAACTAAAAAAAATTTATTCTCCCGAATAATTCAACACTCGATTTTCCGCACCAAATCACTAGATCAAGATCTAGCAGACCTTTGTCCACAACAAACCCACTTTAGTTACGTCATCGAAAAGACCAAATCGAACAAAGGACCACAAGTGTTGGCCAAAGCGAGATTGGTTTTGACGCCTCGACGCCCCTGACACTTGAAAATGCTGGCTTCAATGAAAAGGCTAAAGGGAACATGCCGATACTACATCATAACGATATAAAACAAGTAATAGATAATGGGTAACTATATCCATTTCTTGTTTCCAATGAAACTGAAAAAGTAGTTCCGTACGAAATGCTCAATGTATTTGGTGTAATAAAATTTGTTCGTGTTTCGGTGTTTATAAATCAGCATTGAGCACGCGAAGGTGGGTTGTGGGTTCTGACATGGGTAAGCTTTGTGAATGTGTAATGTACTACATATAATATATGTAGTATGTGGAAATAGAATTGGATGGCGTTGGAGAAGTTGCAATGCTGTACTGTTTCTGAAACTAAACTAACATCTTTATACGAAACTTACAAAAGGGTTACTTTTCGCTTTTGAACTAGCAACGGAAATGTTTTGTTGTTTGGGATATTAAGAAGCTGACTTTGAAAAATTAAAGACTGTAAAGCATATTCTGTACCAATTGATGATAACGTTATATTATGCTCCATGTAAAATAAATGAATATTTGCTAATCGTCCCCAGCTTCCTTAATACATTATCAATCTAATAAAATAATATGAAAATGAAAAATGCTAGCCAAAAATAATGACAAAAAGAAACAAAAATTTATTACAACCATAATATCAGAAAATGTTGTCTACATTTCAATGCAGATATACCATAAGTTTTGGTCTCAATAAGGAACGATTTCGTCCTTGTTCAGCTTCCAAAAGACTTAACCCTTCAAGGTAGAGCTTAGAACAAAGTTTGTTAAGTAAAGCGGATTTAAAGAGTATAGAATTTAATACGACTAATTTGATACAGATGATGTAATTGAACTGACTCTATAGAAAATATAGCTCAGAATAGCTGAAATAAATTTGCTTATTCCAGTCATGCGGTAGTCGAAGTAAGTAGTATGCAAGTTTTGGTTGTTGTCCCAATAGGAGATGGTAGATAATACCGTTGTCATGTGAGGTTAAAAAAGCCATTATCCAAAATAAGTCATTAAGAAAAACTTATCAGATTTTGTTTCATATATTACTGATATAACAATTATAATCTTGTATTTTTCATTGTAATATGACGGCAGGAGATTAAGGTGTACGATAATTAAAATAATTATAATTTATAATTGGGTTTGCGAGGATAGAGACATTTAGCACACCGTGCTCTCCATCTACCCCGTAACCTGGAGAATCTAGCTTAAACATATGTATCTATATTTAAAATAAGATACAAAAGATATTAAAGTTAACCGTAGAGGGAGTAGACATAATAAATAATATTTAAATTATTGCGATCATTAAAACACATTAAGACGCTACTACAAAATTATTGTAATACAGGCTGTCACATCACAACACTTAAGCGAGACCGTAACAAGATTAACAATTTTCCTAACAAAACAACATCACCTAGACATTATCCACCTTCGCTCGTACAAGACAGTTGAACTGCTCGGAAAGTGCATTCCCGCTTATTTCCATTTGTACCTATCCAAGATATTAAGGAACTTGGACAAACTGCAACGGATTCTGCGACATAAACTAGAGTAGGATGCATGAAGTTTATTCTCTAAATATTCCCCAGAGACAACTTGGGCGAATGAAAACGTCTCTACCATTGGCTGTGGTGAGTCAGTCGACGATTTACTGTAATGAAAATCGTATTATTGTTATAAATTTATGTATGTTAGGCTGCCAATGATTATGATAATGATAACAATGATGAATTAGTGTATAATTTAAATACAATTTCAAGTCACTCTAGCTTTCTGTTATTAATTCAGGTAACGTTAGCTTTCACTGTAAGAAGTGGGTTTATTTAGCAACTGAGGAATTAAAGAAGTTCTGTACTTGTTTCTGCAGGATTGCAACTGTCATACTATTTTTGTGGTCAGGATTAGAAACGTAGTAAGTAAGAGAATTATTAAACATTTTGTCTTAATCAATTTATGTAAAACACAAAGTAGCTCGATAAGAGTAGAGGTTATCAGGTCAATAACACGAAATTCGTATACTCGATTACAAATACGAGAAAGATCGAAATGACGTCAATGCTTATTACATGCAATGAAAATGTACATCAAATTTATACAAAACGTTAAACACAAGTGTACATCTCACAAGAACACGTAGATAGACGTTAATTTGACGTTTCTACAACTGTAACTCGATTCGAAAGTCGCTTTTCAATATAATTGACATAGCACCTTGGTAAGGGCGCTCACTATTATCATACGTCCCCGGGCGGCAGCGCCAACAAAACGTTTGTCTTTTTAGCACATTTGTTTAAGCGATAGTTGTATTTCTTCGTCGTCGCATACATTTTCTTGTGAAAGCACAAAAAGGACGATATTACAGTAAGGAATTGGTCGTACTCTCCGTCATACGCTGCGGAACGTGTTTTCTTGCTAAAAAATAGAGTTCCTCTGCTTAAATATTTCCTTCTTTGTTAAAAGCGCTTATTTTGCCGTTATTTGCGATATAAGGGGCAAATAAAATGAGTGAATAATACAAATAATTTTTATTTTTATTTTTGAAGGTATAATTGTGCTAAAACGAAATAAACTGAAAGTACTTCAGTTCATAATCCAAACGACTCGTAGGTTATGGAATTCTGATATGATTTCTATTTCCGATGTTTTCTATTAACGTAGGTAATCGGTGTTCTCTACCTACCTCGTAAAGAACCTATGTAGGTATGTGATAATATAACAATAAGTATGAATTCATGGAAATACTGAAATATTGTACAATGGTATTTGGGCTACAAAAAGCAGTATTAATTAGGTTAATTTTTTTCCTAACCTTCCTGTTGGTCCACTGTTGGACACGGTCTCTACTTAAATAGAAAGCGTGGACTGCGCTCGCTGAAAAAGACGCGTGACTCTGCTTGAAGCTGAGATGTCGAAATTGAAAGATGAAACTTAGTAAATGAAAGCAGCAAACGAAATGTGGAACGAGATTCTATCTGAGGTTATCGCAGAGCAGAGCATGGAATTCATCAAAAAAGCGCAAAAAGAGCTTATCTTCAAAGCCGGCAATGTATTACTCCATCCTCGGGTGACGCCAATGTCCATAGGCAACGGTGACACTTAACAGCAGGTGACCGGCCTGTCTGTTAACCAGGCTAAATGTATAAAATTTACACTATCATACTTTATTAACGTTTGTCCAATTTATCTTTTCATTTATTACTTTTTGACTAAGCGATACATTTATTTGTATACTGTGACTAAAAATAAACCCAAACGGTTATTACATAACGTTATTAACAGAGAATAATATATCTACCACACGGAATTCTAAAACCAAAGAGTACTCGTAAATAACTGAGACCTCACTTTCTCTGAATCTCTCAGAGTTATCAGTGCTTTATACAACACAGTTGTTTTTCTTAGAAATTAAGTGTCTGGTTTGTACAACGTTTTATAAGTTTATAATCGGACTATTTCGGTCCATGGGCGCTAGTGTCGCTTTTTAAAGAAACACAAAAACAGAAGTTACTAATAATTTCTTTAAAAATAACGGATAAAATAACAATTTTGTGCGTTTTGCACAGACCTATCTGTGGTGACACCGTCAGTTTTGTTACAATAGGTCAACAGTAAGCACAGATTGGTTTATATTCTTATGGAGAGCAAACGTAACTTCAAACGCAAGGCATCATTACGCTATTTATATTGTTTCTATGATAAGGGTTGTGCTGAAAAGATGACACGGTAGATAGGCATTTACACTAGAAACATCGACATTCTGTACACATATACACTCTAACACGAAAACCTCTCACAGAAGGGTGACCATGACCATTCAATCAACATCAGGACATAATCATAAAGCGTCAGACGCGCACTCGTAAATACGCGGCCGGCAACGGTTAGCCGGACAGTTATTGCCGGGGACACGAGATCGGGAGATGTTATGACGCAAATCGGTAGGGAGATTGTAATTGAGGATCGAGCTGGGAATTGTGCGATATTTTCTGATGCTATTTACTTTTAATTCGAAAGGAAAAGCAAAATTCGAATTTTTGTGCACAATGCAGTAGCATGGTATCAAGATTGTTAAAAGCCTAAAGTGGAAGCGATTTACTATTGTTAAATTATTCATAACAACAGCTTCCGCTGTAGCTAAGGTGTCATCCGATTAAAAACATGCCATAGATAGCTTATCTCCCTATACCTACATATCTCCACAACAATTTCTAAATCTCCTTATGTCTTCGCCCAGTAGTGGAACAGTAATAAATTATAGTCAAAGTGAGATTAATAAATTATAAATTAATTCAATGCACAACCTAGAAGAACGGATAAAGTTTTCCAACCCAACTAAACAGACGGGATAATGTTATACACAATATTCTGGGTTACAGTTATAATAGCAATACAATACTTATTTGTAGCAAGCAGGCACAAATTAAAACAAAACAGGATATAACTATATAAATGTGCAGTGATGTAGCCATATGTATATAGAAGGCTTATAATATTTGTGACAAAGCTGGATATAAAATGAACGTTAATTGAAATACATCAAAGCTTTATATAACGACTATCGATAAACATATAAAACGAGAACATTCGAAACGGAAGAACTGCGCCAATAAACGTCAGCGGGAATAATGACGTCACGCTTGCCGTTTCCGAAGTATTTTTACGAATGCGCGATGCATCGCTCGTAAAAGGTTTACGATCGCTTCCGAGGGACCTAAGGTTTATTAATCTACACTATTATTGTCTATTCTATATTAATCGTAAAACGCCAAACGGTACCAATGTCTTGTTACCATGGTCTTGTTTATAAATATCTTCCTATAAATGGCTTCAAATTTAAACGTCAAATGTATGGATTGGATTATCTTGTTAAAAGGTTCGTGTTTTTATATTCACTGGGCTGTTAACGCTTGTATCTTTACCTTCTGTTTTTGACTTCACCCAATTTTTTAATTGTTAATTTTATTAAAAAAGTAATGTGCTGTTTCAGCCATTTCGTAGATTATGTTTGAAAAATTCCTTAAGTTAGAAATTCATTTCACGTAGACATTTTCAAATAGTTACATGAAAATAAAAACGTAACAAAACGCCTGTAATCCCCAAAGCGGTAAACAGAGGAGTGTAGTATCTACACTCCTACAGTTCACAAGTTACGTTTACGTCCCATGGAATAGGTGCTGTGCCTATTGACGTATAGCGGGCACAGATCCAGACTCCGAGTCACTACTAGAGATTTTAAATTAGAAAAATCCAATAGTACCCGCCCCGGGATTTGTACCCAGGACCTCCCGATCGAAAGTCGCGCTTACAACCGCTCGACCAACGAGGCAGTTAAAGTTACATGAAAATAAATTATATTTACATCCATGCCTTATTTGTTATCATCAGAATTATGAAATTCGTGTTTGTCGTGTTTAAACATAACATAATACAGCCCTACAAATTCAAAGATGTATATTAGACCAATTCTGAAATTACAAGCATTAAAGATACCATCTAATGAGAGGACAAGCGGTTGGATATTGTCCAGCAATTTGAATATCTTGCTTAATTGCGGGTAATTCAAAATGATGATCACATTGAAGTCGCAAATCAAAGTGCCCGTATATCCCTGTTTATTCGCTATGGGAAAGAGTGGGCAGTGAATAGATGATTATTATTTGGGGTCATTTGAGTAGGACAAAAGCATTGGAGCTGCACACCCCTTTATTGACGGAACTGAATAGCGTGGAGTTGATGTCGGTGGTCATTTTCATGTATTGGTCTACATTCGAAGGTTGCAAATTGGTTACGTTATTGAGATGATTGACTTAATTACATGTTTGGTATCCAGCTGTGTAACATACATACTCGTGTACATACATATATGTATGCACATTTGTTCAATGCTGAGAAATTTTGCCTTTTCAAATATAACTACACATCTATGATTAAATCGAAATTTTCAACAGCTATCCCAAAAATCCAAAATATTTTTAATATTCTCAGATGTCGCGTATGGCTCGATTACCGTCGTTCTTTTTTTACTTTAAAATTTTACACGTAATTTTGTTGCAAAATTATTAAAATTTTAGGTGTAAATTTTTATAATTAAGAGACATCTCTACGGATCTTTAGTTAAAAATTCCTGAAACATATTCACGTTCTGCCCAATGGAGTGGACGGTTTTTTCCTATTTCGCAATTAATAGCCACCAGTTTGGTTCAATTAAGGGCGCGTGCGGCCGCCGCATATTTTAAACATTTCTTTTATGATGCAAATTAACGTATTGACTTGCTTCGCTTTGTTTGACCGGACCTTACAAATAAATTTGACCTACGCCCCACATTAATTCTAATTCTCCTTATTCATTGTGAATTAAAGTCCATTTTCGCTCAATGGGTTTGCATGCTCTCGTTAGCTGTGGAGGTCTTATTTGACAAGACTTAGTGTAAGGTTATATAGTAACGGTTCGTGTGTGTGGATATGCAAAATGCGCCTTATTGCTCACACTATAAAGTTTTCACAAAATTATAATTTACGTCAAGTAAGTTTGTCGGACCAACAAGCGTTCGCTTAATTCTAACTCTTAAATATATTGTGCAAAAGCTGTTTTTGCGATAATCAGCGTTTAAAGCTATGTTTTGGTATAGTTAAGATACTTATCTGTATATTGTTGTACGGGAATTAAAAAGATGAGATAGTATAGTCCAACCCGGAATCACGTTTTAGAGTTTTAATGGGTCGGACATAGCCATGAGGGTGAATTGTTGAGTGACCAATGGAAAATTAAAAACGTGTGAGAATTCTACCAGAGCTGATGAATGAATATTCGTCAATTTGATACGGGAATAAAAAGGGTTAAGAATTTTTAATAAGGATTCAGTTGGGAATTTTTGCATTAATTTTTTGTCATCTATAATTTTACCTTTCGTATTGCTATTAACCAAATTTTAATTTAAATTTTTTATCTACATACATTTACATTAATTCTGTTGGTTGTAATAGTGCATATTATGCGGAACTGTATAAAACTATGAACATTATATAATTATTATCAATAATATGTCTAAAGAAACAACAAATTATTCTTTCATCTTAATTTATTTATTATTATATACAGTCTCTTCATGAAGCAACATGCCAATACAATGCCTTTGCCATGCTGTTCAATGTAAATAACAGTAAGTAAATATTTGGAATTATCTGACAATCATCATCATCATCATTATCTGGCTACTCCCGTCTACTGCTGGACTTAGGTCTCTTCAATGGCACGCCACTGAGCTCGATCTTCAGCTCTGCGCATCCAACCACTGCCAGCCACTTTCCGTATATCGTCACTTCACCTAGCTGGAGGGTGTCAACGTTTGCCTACCTTTGCCAAGTTGCGGTTTCCACTCCAGAACACGTCTGCTCCAGCGGCTATCGGTTTTGCGACAGATGTGACCAGCCCACTGCCACTTCAGCTCGCTAATCCTTTGTGACAATACACATATAAATTTAACATAACGACAATAGTGGAAACGAAAAGTCTACTAACTATTACAGTGTATTCAATCAACTCCAACCCTTCTATTAACGGTAGGATCAAAAAAGTAACCGCATTCTTGCAAAAACTACAACGATTGTTGCAAATACACGTCCATAAGAACTGACCACGTGTTTAACCTTTAAGACATGAGTCACGATGTAACTGTATGCACCCGGTGGCTTACCAACCGTGAATTCTGCGCACACCTGGTCACCCTACATTTGCGTTCCATATAAATTGGAACTTAATTTTTATTACTATAAGAATCACTTTCGCTAACGCTGTTTCTTATAGACAGGTGTTAACTACAACTTGAATGGGGACTGGACTCTATGAATAAGTTTTTTATAAGTGTTTAAAGCAAATTGAGCCTTATACATTGGATATTAGTATACTTACATATGGATATGGAATTTTTTTAAAGAAAGCGTTAGCAATAGTTAAATACAGCGGAGGATGAGCGGGCATAAAATTAGCAATTTTTTTACTTTTCCTTGGTAACGTTTAGAATAAAATTTATTAAATGTACTCTGATGATGATTGACGGGGCTGTCAGAAGTCTGCCGGCGTTTATGTATAAAGAGAGTAATGAATGTAGCAGAAGCAGGGCATGATGAAATACATATGTGGCACTCGGTGGGCCCTACCTACACCGCAAGCGAACTGCCGTGGAGATATGTTTATGTATGTGTACTACGATATTTTTTAAAAGTTACAAAAGTTCTATATAAATATGACTTTCTATGGTATGCACAACGTGGACATTTTAGATGTTTATGACATTCTTATCATGCTAAAATGAATACGTCAGGTCAATGTGCAAAATAAG
This sequence comes from Parelbella ahira ahira, assembly GCA_018244795.1. Taxonomy (NCBI): domain Eukaryota; kingdom Metazoa; phylum Arthropoda; class Insecta; order Lepidoptera; family Hesperiidae; genus Parelbella; species Parelbella ahira. Next base: position 23,234 of record DWME01001389.1, read on the forward strand.
TCCTGTTATACACTGTAAAGTCATTATAAAAGTTTTTACTACCCACTAACTTACGAAAGCTTTGATCATTAAATTCGAAGCCGATAAGTCAAAGAGGAAACGAAACTAAGTACTTAATATACAAATCTCATTAGCAAAACATCAAACTTTTCATTTGATTAACACATTTGTATCAACGGGGACAATATGTCACTATAAATCACTTTTAACAATAGTAATTCAGATAGATACGTGACCGACTGGTAAACTTGCTAAAGAAAGAATAAATCGTTAATTCGAATGTCACGCGCGATACCGCATCGCAAAGACGCAAACATCTGCTTGACCTTTGCCACTCCATTGACCGCACCTTTGCTAATTACCAGCGCGCGGTGCGGGCAAAAAGTCATCAGAATGTGACCGTGTAAGTCTCGTGTCATCGTCCCTATTGATGACTGTAGTTAGTGGAAAAATTGCAGATAAAACTATTTAAGTTTAAAACGAAAGCATATATTTAAAAATTTCGAATAATCAAACTAGCCTGTTTTAAAAAAAGATCAAAATTTGAAAGAGATTAAAGGGCCATATATTGTAGTTAGTTTTTCTGTTCGCTTTAGATTGAATGTGATTGATGTATGATTTATAAGTCAAACAGTAAACTTGTTTATTTGTAGATTTGAAAAAATTGAAAAAAATTTCAATACATGTTAATGCTTGTTTTGTCTTAAAACAGTCTCTTCCAGTTGTATCAAGGGCTTTTTTATTTTTATATAAGGGGTCACTAAGATAGTGTGCTTGTTGCAATTATTCTGACTCGTGAACAACAGTTATAGTTGGAATGTACATAATATGTCGATGAAAGAGCATACAATTTTAATATTAAAGGCTGTGAAGTGTTACTATACAGTTTTTACAAGTATACCTCTATTTCTTCTTAGTTGAGATCACATTACAAAGTGACTTGAAATATTTCATGTTTTTATTTACAAAAAATGTTAAATTTCATGTGTGAATTCAAAGTAAACTATAAGTGTAGTTCAACGGTAAATGGTATATGCGCATAAAACAGATGTCCATTTCTAATGACGTGCAATTTATGCGGGTGTCTATTGGTTACACCGTTACTGACTAACCTATGGCAAATTAATTGCAATTTCGCCGATTGAAGGTTGGAAATATTCAATAGTCATTAGTGGTGTAAAATATCGAAATGAGGTATGAAACGCATCACATTATTTTAATTGATTAATATTAAGTTTATTTAATTTAATGCCAGTTGCTTAGAGTCCGAACAATCAAATTCCACCAAGGTGTAAATTTCTTCACTAAGCTGTAATGTTTACATTTGTGTTCAGACCATAAAATACGAAATAATTAATATGACTTCAAAAATCAAAACATTTAAATTTTTATCAAGACATTTTAATTTTCAATTAAGTTCACATCTTATATATAAAATTCTCGTGTCACGGGGTGCGTGATTGAACTCCTCCGAAACAGCTAGACCGATTCTCATGAAATTTTGTGTGCATATTGGGTAGATATGAGAATCGGACAACCTCTATTTTTCATCCCCCTAAATGTTAAGTGCGGTCCACCCCTAAATTTTTTTTTTATTATTTAGACAAAATTTTTTGTTTTTTTTTTTATGATACAACATACAAAAATACGACATAATATAAGCAGTGATAGTCTAGTGGTTAAGAATTCAGCCTCTTACTCCGGGGGTGCTGGGTTCAAATCCATGGCGCGCACCTCTTTATAAAGGTGCGTTTTAAGTTTAAATAACACTTGCTAACGGTGAATGAAAACATCGTGAGGAAATCTGCACACCTTAGAAAATTAAAAAAAAAAAAAATCTGAGGTGTGTGAAGTCTGCCAACCCGCACTTGGCCAGCGTGGCAGACTACGGCCTTAACCCTCTCAATATGAGAG
>DWME01001390.1:0-25145 GCA_018244795.1 Parelbella ahira ahira
GTTAGCAAGTGATATTTAAATTTAAAACGCACTTTTATAAAGAGGTGCGCGCCATGGATTTGAACCCAGGACCCCCGAAATGAGAGGCTGAATTCTTAACCACTGGCTACCACTGCTGCCACTATTAAATAAGTTATTTATACTATTTATAAGTTAAGCAAAGTAGATGCTGAAATTTTCGTTTAAGATAATCATATTTACTTGATTCATGTGTTAGTTGCTTTAATTACTTAAAACAATGTATAAATGTATTGTAGCGTGAGGAGTAAATAATTATGATCGATTCCAATCAGTCTGTTTATCGAATCGTAACGTGCACCCTTGGGTACTGAAAAGGAAACCACAGTTTCACGGATCTTACTCGTTACAATCTGTTTCGTAACACAAGCCATCAATTAACCAAATGTCGTTATAATGTATGCCACATTGTAGCTGTAACCCTGGGATTGGGAAACGCACGTCTAATATAAGCGTCATCCTTTTTGAATTTGGAATAGTAACTCGCAGTCAAGTTAACAGAGACGGCAATATGTTGGGACAAGTAAGTTATTTTACTAAATTACTATGTCTAAAGAGGTAATTTATCAGCATAACTTGCCATAAGGATGTCATCACTGCCATAACAATTATTATCAATCATTCCATCCGTCAACTGCTGAACACGGATCTTCTTTGACTATTATTACTGTCAATGCCATAGTATACTCGCGCTGGTCTGGTGCTGACTGACAGAATTTACAATCCTGAGAGAACATTATGAAGTAGGTACTCAAAGTTATGCATGTTTCGTTATAAGGTTACCCTAAGTAACACAAATAATGTTAAATAATTCTTTTAAACATTACAAAAATAAATATCTGAAATACTTAACGCTACCATCAATTAATTTAATGACTTTGACCCAATCTTAGTATGTAACCCGCAGTAGCAAAAAAAGAAATAAACTTTCAACATTATAATAGACACAATATACGTAATTATGTATTTAACGTAACGAAATATGTTTAATTATTTAAATTATAATAAATAATTGACGATTATGTTCAAATTACACTAACCGTTTATATCATTAACACGATTTCTGTATTGACTATTTATATCCATCATTCAGTACTAAGTAGTTAAATGAGCAGTGGTGCTAGTTGCTTAGAATTCCTCCCTCCACTCTGGAGCTTCCAGGTCAATACCCTAGCGAGCACCTCTTTATTTATAAAACAATTTGCATTTTAAAATTAAGTATCACTTCCTCAAAATAGTGAACCTTTCTCGTTCTATGTATCAAAATGTAGAGCAATTGTGGTTATATAACTTGAATAAATAGTAAATAACATCACCAACATAATTAGTCTGTCTAGGTCCACTGCTAGACGTAAACCTCCCCTGAGAGGTATTTGCCCATAATCCCACAAAAGATGTTCTTGCACAAAACATGGAATTAGTCTGAATAGTTAGTTGAAAGAATGATATTATTTATAAAATAATATATGTATAAATGTTTTATTTAGATTCATCATTACTTTCAGGTTGCCGTTTTATTTACGATTATTGCAGGGATCACAGCTGGCTCTGCGATTTCGCATACATCCCGCGTGGATGGCCGGGGACATGGTCATATCGGCCACGGTTTAGTAGGATATGGGTTAAACCATGGTTATGGCTATGGCTTAAATCACGGTTACCGCCATGGCCTAAATCACGGGTATGGTCACAATGTAAACACCGGTTACGGCTACGTTCTCAATCATGGTTTAAGCCACGGTTACGGTTTAAGCCACGACTACGGTTTACGCCACGGCTATGGATTAAGCCACGGCTACGGTTTAAGCCACGGCTACGGTTTAAGCCACGGCTACGGCTTAAGACACGGCCATGATTATGGCGTCGGACGTGGCCTCGCGAACTATGGACATGGAGATATCTATTCTTATAACGTTCATGTAAGATATTTTTGAGTTACTATTAGGTATAACAATTAAAGGCATTAAGACACAAGATGTTTACCATTCTAAGTTTTGACTAATTCTACAACTATCTAAAATTGAATACTGGTCATACATGGTCTGCATTGACAACATTAACATTATTTCACACAACCAGAACAATTGTTAACTAAATACGAGGTTAAAAAATATCTTTATATACAAATATTATTGTCGCATCCCTTTGTATTTTGCATTGCATCCCTTTTATTTTATCATGTTTTTTTATATACATATAGAGTAAGCATTCAGAAATGTTCTTTATCACATCAAGAGCACGTTTAAAAGCCCCAATGAAAAACAAAAACTATCACATTACCTATATAAACGGGCGCCATCTCGTAGATAAGTTTCGCAAAAGTTTTTAAATATTTATTTATACTTATCATGTTATAATATTACTATGTGTCATATTTCAGGCATACCCGTCTTACAAATTTGCCTATTCAGTACAAGACCCACACACGGGTGACCACAAGTCCCAATCAGAACACCGGGATGGTGACCGGGTTAAAGGCTCCTACACATTAACCGAACCAGATGGCAATATTCGCAGCGTTCATTACTCAGCTGATGACCATCGTGGGTAAGCGGGACAAGATAATTCATACAGCATACCTTATTCGTAGTATACCTCCGGATAAGACATTAGCGATTCTATGAATTATAAATGTACATTATGAAATATGTATTTATATTCAACAAATAGAATACATTAGACAAGGTACCGTGTGTATTTCTGTTACTTCTTTAAAATATACCGAAATCGTATAGGATTGGGTTCAGTCCATGATTTTTTATGAAATAATAAATATATAAAATTTATTCGCACGCAAAGCACAAAATAGTTTTTAATGCACAAAACTCGTTAAAGTCCTTTATAACAAACGTCCTCCCAAATATTGTCGCATAATCAACAGTACATATATTATATTTATTAATTGGCTATTGAGTTTAAAAAAATTAAATTTCAGTTTCAACGCGGCTGTGCACCACAATACTGTGCATCATCATGTTCATGGACACCATCCTCACCATCACTAAATGCCGTTCGGTTTCGAGGTCAGCACCAGAGAAGAATAGTAGAATTCGTATATATAAACCTATCCTCGTCAGCGCTTACGAATAAAGATAACGAATCAACAGAATGTGTTATGTGTACTATTATTTTTATTATATTACTTATTACGGAGTTGCGTATTGCTACAAGAAAAATTGACTAGAAAATGTGCTCTGAAAACACTTTTGTGCGATTCATTTTTGTGTCTAAGCTTTCCAAGTTGTTAAGATTCTGCTTATGATTAAATATCATTACCATTTTCATATTTTCAATGCCAACACACCTCTTATGACGCTCTAATGTTCAAGCACAAATGCGTCTTGGTCAATTTGATGTTCGAGTACATTTGTGGGTTTTACCATTTTCTCGGTGAACCTTTCTACCAAATCGCTTCATTTTAAATGATTAATCATTATCTACATCATCATCATAAGCCTACTTCCGTCTAATCAGTACCTTTATAAAATGACGTACCTACTACTTACTAACACCATAGATGTTAAACTTTTGATGGGCAACTAACGACATCTAGTGTGTTCTGCTAATATTATGGAGTATTTGTAGTTGATGTAGCAAAACAATTCACATTAAATCTTTGAACGAACACCTCTCACTTTCTGTTTTAAAGACTACCAAGTAATACCTCTACCGTGTTATAGATGGCTCTAGTATCCATAATCAATTTATTGTTATCATACCATTATTTTGCATTAGACTTCACTATTCGATTTATTAATACTAGTGGCTCAGAAGCGATCGGAATTCGATTGTAAATTAAAGTCGACGACTACGCTTATATAAATCTTTCCGCTGTGCTACTTATTGACAACAATCCGTCTAATGTTTGACATTGACAATGGGAATTTATACTCCTCCGCCTGCGTATTTTTCGTAAAAAGGAGTACAAAGCTAAACTAATATAATATAGATAACATAAGAATAGGCACTAATATCACACTTATTTTTACCAAATGCCTAAATCAGATATTGGGTCAGCTGATTGAGTCAGAAATCTCCGAAAACGTCATAACCTGTATAAAGATTAAAATGAATTTAAACGAAGTAGGTCAAGTCTGGCTAGAAGTATTTGATATCAATGCTCTCTTCGTACCCCACAAGCGACTTAGCGCAATGAGACATAATATAATAATATCTAATTACAGAAACACCAATTGAAAATCAAGGTTAATAAAAATTAAAATAACAAATTGTTTCCAAAACGAGTATATTTATCACATTTTGTAGCAAACATTGATTATTACAAGAACATATTAAAAAAAAATTTCATAAAGCTCACGCGTACTAAAGCCTCATAGCAACAACTTCAATTGAATATTAAGCCTTATTAACTACTGCAACAATTGTAATCATTAAAAATACATAACATAAGAAATAACACACTTTTATGAGGACATTACATTGACTCTAATCTACTAAGTTAAAACAAAACTACAGAGTTATTTAAACACAAAAAGTGGTTGAACATGAACAGCCCACTTTAGTGCATATTAATGCATGTTCATACGACTACTTAGAAAAACTTTCCAGATGTCTGATTTTATTATATTATACTTACAATATGACAATGATTTGCAGTACTAGTAAACATTGTGTAATAGTAGTTAAAAAATGTCGATATATTATCGTAAGTCACTCTAAGGCAAGACACGGGGCCAGGATGCCAGCGGCATTTAGGACGCCCAATAGACTTATCTCGATTAAACCGATATTTGTTAGGTAACTAACTGCTTAATCTGGCCGATCAGCATGTCCAACGTAATCCATATATCTTGTTTAATATTTCACATTTAAAACACATTACCTGCGCACGTACCACTATTCTAGTTATACTTAAACTATCTTACATAGCGTCATAGGCGCTTTACGCAACATCAGGTGTATCATGTAATCTCTATACTAATGTACGGGCTTATGACATCGTCAACAGTTATATTTGTTTCAAGAACAAATGAAGTAGTGCACAATTGAAATAATAATGTTTTGTAAAGGAAGATTACGGTATGTAGGTAATATATTTGACGGCTTATGATCGATTATCGTGCACACGCCGCGATCTACTTACGCTCTGCGCTGTAAGTGTAATCCAAAGTGAGACGGTTACCTGTCAAATAGATAGATATATAGCTCTTTATTGTTTACACCACATGACAGGCTATACAATACACGAATGCAAAACAAATGAAAGTAATGGGCGGCCTTACCGTTTAAAAGCGATTTGTTCTAAGCAACACACGGGCTTACAGTGTTTTAGTTAAAGAGAATGTGTGCAAAAAAGGCAACCCTAGATGTGATTAGGAAATTTATGTAATAGGTTGGTATATAATAAGTAATGTTAACACGACATAGAAGAACCACACCCATAAATTTTGGTTCGGAACCGAGTCAATTCGTTATGAAAGCAAACAAGAATATACATTAATCTCGAAGACTTGAACTAGGTCTTCCTGTTTCGTGAAACCGAACTAGATAGAAAGTGAAAAATTACAATTCAAGTCCATATAAACATTCCTGGTGTGAAGTAAAATTTTGGCTATCGATTTGATGTAGTAAAATCAAACAAAGCATAAACAATGTTTATAATTAAACAAACTTCGGCTTCGTAGGACAATGGACCCAAAACACGCAGTAACCGTTATTATTGTAAATAGACAACAGATAAACGTGTTGTCTAGTACTGTAATATATGTATGTATATGGTTTGCTTGGTCCAACTATGTAAATTAATAATATGTACCTACATATGTTTGATAACAACTCCATTTACATCTACATCCCAAATTAATTATACTAATGGGTGCCGCAACGAGCAGGTTACTTAAACAACGCGAGTAAATTAAATCGTCAAAATTACCATTCGACTCGTACACAGTTTATTACTAAATATAACGATTATATACAAGTTGGGCACAGAAATGGAGACCTTCCTTCCACGTTTTTTTACATAGCGTTATTTTATCGTCATCTCCTTATGCCAGGTCCCTTACGGGGTGGACAGAGAGCACCAAGTGCCAAACATTCTTACATACCTGCCGCACATTCATCGCTCTCTTCGAACATGCACTAATTAAGTATTATTAATAGTGTTTGTGTGAACTGCGAGTGCATTGGAGTAGCAGCAGCCAAACCCAAGCCATACCTAACGCATGTTAACGTCAGCAAACCACTATTGTGTTGTCTGATCTGTTAACATTTGAATACAGTATTACAAATCACTCTGATAGAATATCATATGTACCTATATGTTGTAATACCTATTCGTTATAGATTCCCCTTCATATAGCAAATGTTTTAGATAGCCTTTAATAAAACATTACATTGACGCATAATGGCTGTATATTCGATTGAAAATGAGCATTGGTATAAGACAAAGCTTAATATGTATGTACAACGGTAAAAAAACTTTTGTCAAGGCACAAAATCTTTTATTTCAACATAAAACATATTGTAACAAGTTCAGTATTAATGTTTACAATGTCGGTGTTAATCACCAAAATTACTTCGTACACGTAATGGATTTCGTTAATTCAATTTATAAAATAATGATGCGTAAATGGCATCTTAAATTTTGTAAATATAACACCTGAAAGTCAATATGTTCACCTTGGAACTTTAAAAGTAATCACTATTGCCAAACACCACGATTGTCGGCTTCAACTTTTAAGTTAATTTATCTTACGCTTATTTTACTCAATCACATTTGCGAATATTTTGTTGACTTGCTACCGAAACATATAGCAGACCTAAATTGCTAAGTATCCTAATAGAGGCATAGCAGGATTAACGAATAGCTCTTGCGATATAAGAATAAAAAAAATTTAAAAAGATTAATTTTTCCCGTGCTGCGTTTCCATACAGCTTTTTTGACTGCAAATATCACTTATTATAAGAGTACCTATATCATATTATTATTTACTATTATTATAGCATTAGACAAATATCTCATAGGACAATATTCAGAAAACACGTATGTAATATCTCTGTCATAGAGATCTGACGCATATCTTCTACATTAGTAACTCTCTTCATACCCATATTTAGATCGTTTCTCACCTATTGGGTTAAGATATGTGATAGTCTCCTTGGACAGCTACGTTCATCAACATTCGCATTGTTAGTACATATATTTATTTTCGTTCTTTTATTGTTTCTATATGTAAGTACATACATATGTATGTTTGAACAATGAGAGCTTGCCTTTCTTTATTTTTACAATAATACTTTTTTGACAGATAATATTTTTTACAATTTTTGTCAGTTTGTTCCGGCTAATATCTGGAACGGCTGGAGCGATTTTGACAGGACTTTCGCGACAGATAGCTGATGTAATAAGGAGTAAATAAGGCTACTTACATTTTTGGATTTTAGAATTATAAAATAAGGTAATGTTACTGACCAGTACCGCGCGCAGCCCACGCGCATGCCACCACTGGGCAATAACTGAACTATAGCTTTTTTATTAAATCCCACGCGAACGAAGTCGCGGGCACAGCTAGTTAAAAATAAATCTCTTTATCAGATAGTATCTAAATGAGAACACATTTTTATTGGTTCTTTTAAATATGTACTTACATACATATACTACCACAAAGGTCAAGCCAAGGCAACATAAAATCTATTACAAGTACCTACCTATAAATGTATATAGAAACAATACCTATTTGTAGCTATTTGTACCACAATACCTTTCTCCGATATATATTAGTGTGCATATTAACCTTGCATAAATAAAAATACTTACATCCAATTACCTACAGTGGAACCTCGAGCCAGATTTGGAACGTTACGTAAACAGTTCAATTTATACGACAAGCGCCTACTTTTTAAAAACTAGACAAATAAGAGTTTGACAGGGTCTTTATTGATTAGCAAACCAGTTTGTCGAAAATGCCTCGTGCCTTCAGTTGTTACAGAAATGATTAATAACTATATTAAGATTAGCGCCAAAGCATAACGTACACTCCATAACTTCTTTAGTTTTGTATATATGTACATTAAAATCTTTGTGATAAAGATTAAAATGAGCAAATATCTGGTCAATCGTATTTTGTAATTGTAAATTTTGAAATTTTTACTTGTCTTGTAAGATTACTTAAGTAAAACACTTACATACTGTTAAACTATACCATTAACCTCCATTCTGAGTTCAGGCCACTTCGCACCTTAGTTCCAACTTAGATATTACATCTTAACGGGCTAGCTACAATCCGTTGATAATTAATTGATTAATTAATTTAATGTCCAATAACAAGAACAAGAACCAATCCAAGAACAAGAGGCATGAAGCATATTCCACCCTGCTTCTCTAGTGCGGATCAGCAGAAACGTTAATTATTAGGCAAATTGCCGGCCGAAAGTTTGTAAACTCTCACTAAGGCCTCTGAGACGTGAAAATTATGGCCTAGCGATAACAAATATCTAAGAAGCTGGAGATCCAGCTCAGTGGCGTGCTATTGGAGAGGCCTATATCCAGGAGTGGACGGAAATAGGCTGCTAATGATCGATTATAATAACAAATGAGAGCGGTTTTTTTATATAATATAGGTATATTCTGCTTATGGACTTGAAAACAATTTCAAGTTTTCTGCAGGGTTACCGTGAGTAACTAACCAGTGTTCCAAGTTATCTACATATATGTAACAAGTAGTAGCGTCCTCCACAACACGAGTAACTGGCCCTTGTGAGATTTCGGTTTATAGTTAACAATCCTCGTTTTCAGATCTTATTCTATTTATGCTATATACTTACGTTATAAGCAACGTTGTTCTAATTCATATACGAGTATGTATTATATGCTTGACATATACCCATAGCAATCTAGGGGATCTACGCAAAGCTACTAATATCTTGAAGAGCAACAACAGCCTCAAAATCATACAAACCCAAAAAAAAGAATACTGTAGCATTTTCATTCCTACCGTGAAAACTTTGAAGATGTCCTAATGCTTTGCTTATGGTTTTTTTGCCAACGATCATATATTTGTTTAAACGCCATATTTTTAATAACATTGCACTGCTTATCAGAAGTTGATAAGGATACCTTCTACCAAACTTCCTGACTTGATCGCCTCAGATTGTATCATGCATCGCGTATATAACTACGAGCGTGATGGAAAAGAGTGGCAAACTTCCAATGTCTTAATTAAGAAATCTCGTACATTTTTTGAATACAGCACCATTTCTGTTTGGCGATGAAGCTTTCAGACATATCTACAAGTTGACGTAGCTAGGTAGTACGTCGGAGACTGTAGGAACAGAGGTAGATATCGCCTTGCGGACAACCAAGGCCCGTGCAACTCTCACGCAGCTATAACCTTTGTAGCAGTCACGAAATCTGATCGGAATAGTCAGTTCAGGACATTTGAATGAAATATAATGTTAAATCAAAGATAATTAAAGCCATCTCACACCTATTCCACAGTTTCGTTTTCCATACTTCCGAAAAATCACCCGTGTCCGTAGGTTCAACCAAATCTTGAATCACTGCTATGAATAACGCTGCTTAGACAATAAGTAAAAGCGTCACACGTAGAATTTATTGACCATATCTACCCTTCATAGAAGGTAGACCATACACGCAAATATGAATTGACTTAAAATCTCATAGGAAGTGTACCTACTTGAAAACGAGAAAGAGAACGGGAACAAATAGGTCGAGATCAAACGCGCAACTCAGGCCTCCTCGAAATAGAGAAATCTCATAAAACATAAAGTTTTAATGATAATAGGAGTTTAGTGATAATGACTAATAAACAGAACCAATCACGGCTAAAACCTTACCAAAAGTGTTATTTTTCAACACGCTAATACCCTGGAGCTGTTAGAACTTGAACTTAAAGAGATCAAATCAATTGCAAAATCTGATATAACAACGTGTAAATCGAGCTGTTGAAAGCTAATTTCTGCTTATTCCGCACCCAACCTGAACGAGATAAAGATCAAAATAGCATACTTTATTACAAGCAATAGGTCAATTTAAATTTAGGAGTCACTAACAATGAAGGTGCATATTACTGGTCACCTTATGAAAGAACGAATCTGGTGCCAGTTGAACCAAAAACAACAACAACCAATACCGAAAACCATACTCTTCGTTTCATTACGTCTAAAGTCTTGTCCATGATTCCTAAAGAGAGAGAATCATATTTCAATACATAAAGATTGAGATCAGAACATGAATTACAATCGACTTTTAAACATTTACACAAAAGTTTTGGAAGAAAACGGTTTATTTAAGTATTACATTTTCTAATATGAACCACGGTAAGACTAAAACGAATTCAACACCCTTCAGTAAACCTTTCATTTGTGTACTTTGAAACGCATATAATATGATCTTATCTCCTGACATATACGACTGTACAATTCCTATACGTACATAATTTTCACCAAGATTGATATAAAATGCCTGAATTATTCACATTGCGCGTACCGTTATGCAACGACTTGGAACTTTATAGTTTCATACTATGGTGCTCAAAGCGTAACTTGAACATGAACACATTTTTGACTATAACATGAACAAATTTTGACTTTATTTGTGCACCAGTAGAAAAATTATATATAGGCAGATATACACGAGAATCTGTAAATACGAGCCACACAAAGGCGGCCTAGGAAATCTTTCTCTTACAAGCAACTTACAAATAGAAGAAATGAAAATCTCTGCATCATCAATCCATCCAAGTAGATATTGAAGATCACTACCGGACGTAGGCGCTCCCTAATCAGTGCCACTCCACCTGGTCATGGGCCTTGCGAATGCAATTGCTTCTGTTACCTAGGTCAACTCGTCACAAACAACTGGTAGGAAGCGACCTGCCTAATTCCGCATGTATAATAATAGCATTCCCATGTCGTCATAGAAATTATGGTAGTAATTGTGTTAAGAGTTGTCTTTAATCAGACAGTTGTTATGTGGGTGTGTCAATAATAATTCTTATAGTTCTTCAGTCAGGGTGCCAATTATACTACCAAAATGATTATTGTTATTTATAGGCATCCCTAACAAAAGTTTAATCGCACAATGGGTCCCAGTGTTCAAGGTAATATCTTTGTTTGATAACCCTAGTGTCTCCTCACCTTTGATATTAGAATGATATATATATGGAAATAATAATCCGAAGGTCGAAATAAATGATTATCATTATTATTATTAAACTTAGAAAACATTGAGCACAGTGCACTAGCCAACGCCTTGTGCAAGGAGCGGGGCTCGTATCTAACCTCTTTTAGGTGACGTAAATTACATGTGTACCACCTCAGAGCAAACTTGATAACAAAGCACATGTGCCGTTTTACCATATAATTAAATTTTATGCTAAAACCCTTCACTTTTATCACGAATGTAACGGAGTTTTTACGTCATACGCATATTGGCGCGAGAAATATACTTATAGGTAATATATTATGTACTTCTAATATGAAGTGATATTGAAATTAACAAATACAATAATAGGTATATACGAGTATATAATTTTGATAATCTATTTATGCATCTAATATATTCGTAACAATGACATATATTTTTTGGTAAATCGCCTTGAAATTGTGACAAGTAAGTAGGTACTCACGTGTTGCTGATTAATTTTAATGAACAATTTTTGTTATACATACATGTGTACCTACATAAATGTTATAGTACCTTTATTCTAACGCCAAATCAAATTGTAACTGCAATTTGAAATTTTTATTAGATTATCGTTAACATTTGAAAATAAATGTTATGTACCATATTAATATTAATTTAATATTAATGTTCTTTGTATATTCAAAAAGGGTTGTGAAGTATCAACATACCTACAAACAGGACATTGATATTGAAAAGACTGATTGAAAAAATATTAATTGCTCGGGCTCTGCGTATTTTCTGAATACGTTAATTTATATTTTTTTTATATGTCGGTCTCCGCCGCGATCTCGCGGTAATACGCGGAAGCTCATGAAGACGAAGTTCGTACTTTTAGCTCCGAAAAAATAGGGCCGTCCCGAAAAACATACATGAGTTAAGCTGGTACATACTCGTGTGTATATCATCATGGCTGTCTATAAACCCTAGATAAAACGTCGAACAATAAAATTAGATATTTTAATACCATAATATATCAGAAACAAATAAACTCGATTTACCATAATGAATTACTAATAGCTAACATTCATTAGCCCCTCATTGACTGTCACTAATATTTACCAAGCTGCCAATTTTTTATTACCAGCAAACAACTCCTTGTTTTTTTTTCTACAAAACACTTTAACCGTTCAATGCATGCAAACTAGCTATGAAATGGAGATAAGATTGTCATTCCGATATAGTAGCGATGTCTATAGTGTGACTAAGATAACGCTTGAACTAGTAGCGTTCTACTGTTGCACAATAACTGAAATTGCATATTGCAAACTATTGGTACATATTAGCATAAATAAATTTTGCATATATGCAAGTAAAATTGACCGCTTCTCAGTTACTAGGAATAATTTGAAAAAAGAACGGATTACGTGTCAGATACAAGCTTAGTTACGAGTTATATACAAGTCTCAACAAAAGAGTTGGAAGATTTAAAATCGTGAGTACGATATCATATCGGGATGTCAACACCATAACGCGAGATATGGCGAAGTGTAGGCGAGTATCTAAAGCTTTTGCTTGTTTCGCAACCGAAAGGTTAGACAGCACAATTTGTTCTTATCCTATTACGCGTCGTGGATATATTGCACTTTGCTTCTTTTTGTAATGAAAATTGCTTCCAAATGTGCACAAGAACCGTTCTCTATACATTCAGTTTAAATCGTTCATTTATTATGGCCTCGTGAAACAAATCTTGACACGCGTTGGTCCTTGGATTTGACTTGTCAAAATATAAAGTAGGTATATGACAATCTACACGCGCTAGCATACATGTAAATACGTAATATATAAACAACCGTTAAATTCCTGTACCATTCCCAAACTCACCAACCGTGTATTTAAAATTATATTTGAAATGTTATACATACATTTATCAGGTTAGATAATGCACTTAGGCAGTAAATCCGCGCCCCCGTTATTAAATTTTCATTTAATATTAACAAATAAATAAATAACTTAAAAAATATAATATAAATAGTAAAATTCAACAAGTTACAATTTTTCAAAATTATTATTTTTATCATGAAACAGATTACTGTTTTTAAAAAACATGTTGTAATAGGCAAATTTACGTCATTACCCTTAATTTAGGTAGCCCAAATTTCCTACAATACCTCTTTTAAATATAACTAAGAATAAAATTTTTGATATTTAAGGAATAAATAACTACCGCGTTAGAACTTTATTTTTACACTAAAATGTTCAATATTCCCTCATAGTTTACAGTATCTAAGTGTAGTTATGTATGTGTAAGTATTTATTTTTCATATATGTATTAACACATTGACAATAGTTGATACAAAATATATTCGAAAAATTGTGTAGCATTGCTATTAAAGATGTCAATATTACAAAGTCCTTCAAAGTATTAAGTAGATCTTACGAATCACAGGTTTTCAACCCCTGACCTACTTCTTTTCTGTTAATCCAGATCTCATCGAGTGTCATTAATACTATCTCTTACCAGTTTTAAAATATAATTGTCTTTCAAAATGATTACGTCACACGCCGGCGCTGAGCATACGAATTTCATAACAGTATCAGAAGCAATGTCACTGACAACACATTGAAATAGTAACACTTTTGCGACCATTGGATCTTTATCAGTCACGATAAGTCGATAATCCATCAAGTTGATTATCTCAGGCATCAGCATAGACTGGTACAGTCAGCAACGTCATTATATAAGAATTATAGACATGATATCGGAATGAAAACATGAGTAATGATTGCAGAATAGATCAAAATTATATCGTTACCGTTATTAAAGGTTGACGATCTTTACATTATTTATAACATTTGCGGTCTCAAATTAACGAACAAATTTGTCATTGTCATTTGCACCTGAAACATCTTTGTCGCATTTTTTATGAACAGTTTGGATATCCAAGCCATCTCCTGAGACAGTCACATGCCAATCGGAAATGTAAATTCACCAAACACTTCCAGAAGTTGCTGTATTCGAAATTTTAATAGAAATTTCTACCTCTTGTTTGGCCGTTGACTCCTATTTAAGTATATGACCAACTTCAAATAGGCCCGTTTGAATAGGTTTTTAAGTCCAGTTAGCACATTTTGTTAGATTACATATCTTCATGCCAAATCCCTTACGGGATACACAAGGAGCACAGAGCGCTAAATATTTTTATCCTTGCAGTCCTCCCGTGCTTCTTCCACATTCGTCACCCTCTTAGATTAGTTATGTTAAATTACTGACAGAACTACAAGACTAAATATTGTATACCTAATTAGGTTAGGGTATGTTATTGTGATCGCAATTAGTTACAGTTAGGAGATGTCCTATTCGAAGCTAGTAACAGACACACTATTACTTCTCAGGACTAGAGATGATTGTCTCTAGTGTCCACATCCTTCAAATTCAAACACAAATTGTTATATGTAAGCATTGCTTCATCGTAAACATATGGCTAGCGTTGATACTATGGTGGTGACAGCAGTGGATACATCCCTCTGACAGTTAACAAAATCCCTTGTAAGATAAAAGTTAGGTGCACATTAAATATATTAGAGCCGTGCATGCTTTGAATGTGTTGCACGGCTTTGGATATGTATGTATGTGTGTGTGCATAGATATGTGAGAGACAGCAACCCTTTTGCAACAGCCACATACTAAATAATCCACGTGAACTATTAATAAACACAAGTAAAGACTCTATAGAGTAATGGCAACCAAGGTGGTTTGAATATCATGTGTTGAACTCGATAATCATGTAAATGATCGTCATTAGATAAAATTTCAATTTGAAGTCTCATATCTATGTGGCGTCCACTCGCACGGTCTAATCACAGCGGTTAAGCAACGCTTCCTGTTTTGAGCTGGTATCTGTGTTAGTGTGGAGAAAATTGGAAAAATCTAACCCAACACACGGCTATAAAAAAATATAGATACATACTTTAAGCCATATGAAAAAATTTCACTATTATCTTATTTGTGTAAAGCGACATATTTAAATGTATTACGTACAGTTATGACTGACATTCCATAAATCACAATTTAAATTAACCATAATACCACCCCTGTTTTTCCGCGAAGGAATAGGCAGAGAAGTGTAGTTCACCAGTTATGTTATAGATACCTACGGCCGCCGGCGGAATAGGCAGTGACCCGATTGGATTCAAAAATTAATTAAGTCATAAATAATTTTCTTAATTAAAACATCAAACAAAAACACGAAACACTAAAACATAAAATTAAATTTTTAGCTTGTTTTTGCCAGTAAAATATATATATAAAAATCTATAAGCATCTATCTCTATAAAAGGTATTAAGTAGGTAAAAATTAAAAGTAATAATGTGGAGGTCCTCCGTGAAATGTGAACTTAATAAACTAAGTAGGAAACAAAAGAATGTGTTAAGCATTGCCAAATGAAGTGAAATTACGAAATTAAATTAAGCAACTGAATTATAAAGAAGCGGCCTTTCTAAAATATTTTGTTACAATTTGTTAGATATCTATGTACCTACATGAAATCACTACGGTCAATGAAGTCAAAGTAATTCTTAAAGTACCTATACTAGAATAAAAAAAAACATCGAACATAATTATAACAAAATAGCAATAAAGTAAAATAACCAAAATTATTATAAAATACACAATAAAAAAAGTCCAAAAACGGAACTTGCCAAAGCACAAATTTTCTTGAAATGTAAAGCATTTCAGGAATCGAGACACCTTCCTTTTGTGGCGAACACATGCGAAGAGTCGATATACATATGTACCTACATTATATCCTAAAATTCATACGCTAAACACCAATTCATAGCGTTCTTTAAATATTTAGACGACAATAATTCCTGGTCACCTTTATTAATCTATATCATGTATATTAATGTGCGTGCAGAGATCATGAAGTGACAAATATATCTAGCTAAATTATCGATGTTCTCTGCCTACCCTGTAAAAGACTTGACATAATGATATAATAATAATAATAATTATACACATTAGAAGGAAGAAAACGTTTGAGAGCTTTTTAATTAGCTATAAATAAGTTCTAGACTCATATCAATCTTCTTCCTGTGACAGACTATTAGAGCAAGATACTAACTCATAGTGTGCAGAGCCGCGCCCACTGTACCAACGTTGTCGGCGAATGTGAAAAAGTGTGACCTGTTCTTACACATATGAGATCGCTATATAAGACTTTGCAGGCCCACTTTGCTCTCATTTCGAATGACGCTTTGCCAAATACAATTCAAGTTCTTAAACACTCGGAGTGATATGTTTATGTAGTTTACTGTTCAACTGATCCAGTAACCCAGACACCATGAAAGCGGTAAGTACCTCTTTGTTTTTATTTTTTTCATTTTACATTTATAATTTTAGTATTAATTCAATTTATCTCATACAGAAATTATATTAATATTTTTAATTTTTTAATATTAGTATCTATATTATTTACATTTTTTCCTTTTAAACTTCACTGAGAACAATTTGAACGAAAAGTCCGTTTTAAACTTTCAAATTCAAATGATTCAATTACAAAACCAGGAACTAAAGATACAATCGTTTGTTGCACCAAAGCTGCCTTGTTCTCACGCATTTGAATAGGTATTGAAAATAGCAAATACCAAACCGAAGCTTGTAAATTAAATCTCGTGAAGGCGAAGGAGTACTAAGGGCAACACAGTCTCTTAGCTTTGTATTTACTTGACCCAATTAATTCTACCATGTCCGGCGATTTAACCAAGTTGCCTTAGATGTAAATCTAAATCTTATGTAAGCCTACTGAATATTTATGTGAATTCGTCCACAGATGTCCATGAAAATGCTTTAAAAAAAATTATAATCTCGTCTGTGTCTATTGTTACAGGCAGTACTTGTAGCGACGCTGTTGGCTAGCGTGTCCGCGTATCATGATCCTGATCTCAACTACCATCTGAGTCAAGTTCAAAATGTTCAAGGATGTGGCGATTCTGGGTATTCATACCCCGCTCCAGCAGTACAGTTAACTACCAGCGGCGTTCAGGCTACCGCAGCTCCTTTATACACACAAAGTACATTAGGACATTCTGGAGGATATTCAAGCAACGCAGGATACTCGCAAGGAGTCTTGTTTCAGCCGTCGACAATTCAAGTGCAACCTGCACTGACCTATCAATCACAGATCTCCAGCGGATCTTACGCTGCCCAAAACGAACAACACGGGTACGCGACATCCTCCGGCCTCTCTGCATCGGCTCAAAGGACCGTTATACCGTCAGCAACCTACGCTCAAGCTCCCATAATAGCTAAAGTAACCGCAGCGCCCTTACAAGCTAAATTCTCTTTAGCTCCAGCAAGAAATAGTTACGCAACTCAAAATTTGATCTCTCAGCAATCTTCATACTCAAGTGGATCTTACGCCAAGGCGTCTTTGAACTCCTATAACAATGTTCAAGCCAGTGGACCAGTTGTATCTCAAGTTTATGCTGCCCCGACGTCCGGTTACGCAACATCACCAGCACTTAGACAACAAAGTCCACAAGTGTTTTCTTCGGCTTACAGCTCTGATAGTTCTGGTTCGAACCAGTATAGTCAATATTCTGGATCTGCAGCAGTTTCCGCTCCAGTAACCTCATTATACCGAGAACCGGTGGTAGCCCAATACTCAGGGCCAACTGTATCTTATGCGCCAGCTCCGGTGGTCGTGACTCACACGTCAGCTCCAGTAGTTCCGCAGTACTCAGCGCCAGCTGGAACACATTACTCAGCTCCGGCTGCACAGTATTCGACGTCTTCGATATCTCATTACTCAGCACCAGCAGTCACCCAGCACTCTGTACCTGTTTACACTCAACATGCGGCACCAGCTATAAGCCTGCCTGTGTATTCTGCAGCAGTTGCTGTCGCTCCTGTGACCCAAGTGTCGCAAATAGCACATGTTGGACATGTCGCAACTGCGTCCCATGCTGTCAAAAACGTACACACGGAATTCTTGGAGAACTATGTAAGTGCAGTTTTATTTTCGTCTTATTGAACAACTGAATATATATATTTCCGATGAGACCGCCACATTGGTCGAGTGGTTGCAAGCGCAACTGCCGACCGGGAGTTCCTGGGTTCAAATCCTGCGTCGGGAACTATTGGATTTTTCTAATTTAGAATTATTAATAGTGACTCGGAGTCTGGATCTGTGCCCGGTGTATGGCAATGGGCTCACCACCTATTCCATGGGACTTAGACATAAATTACAGGCGTGATGTTAAGTTTATACATTTCCGACCTAGAAAAGTTTTAAGGTTAAATAAATATGCCTTATGTGTGCAATATTTACTTTAAACTTTCAAAATAATTAAAAAATATATATTTATTATATCATCAAAATGTTACAGATAGGTACTCGTACCTACTGATAGATTTCAACATTCGAGCTTGTAAATGGCATTTGCTCACTTTTTGTACTTTATCATAGCTTACTTTTCGCGAAAATCGGACGTTTCAAAATAGCAACAAACTTTTCCGCGAACAAGTAGAACGTAATAGAACTATAATAACATGCTTTAGGATGCGTAAAGATATTCTGTAAAGTTGCTTTAACTCGATATATAATTAAATATTAGCGTTATAAATACTGATTTGTTTTTCACATAGATATTTAAACAAAATGGCGTATCTTATTAAAATCTACTGTGCTTACAATTACATTCCATTGTGCATTCTACTTGTAATTTAATCTTTAGGTATTTACTTGGTAATGTTGCAATGCTATCTCTAAATTCCAATTCCAATTCTCTAAAATCTCAATATAATTTTGTCGGAACAGACATAAACTTTTCGTAATAGTCGAAGAAAATAGGTAAAGTGATCAATGTACCTACGTGTAAATGACTGTCATAGCACATGTGAAAGGACCCATTGGAACACGTCCTATAGGCAACACGTGCATACGTGCTACCATTAATTACTTTAAATAAGCGTGTAATTATATATCCAACAATATTTCCACACATGGCGGTTACCTCATGCGCGCAATTTGGTGACATAACAAAATTGATTAGTACCAAGCATTGATCGCGGACGAGTTCTGCCGTAGTTAATCTTGATTAGTCACTCTGTTTTATTGAAATCATAAAACGTTGTGAAACGTCACATAATAAATGTTTACAAACGTTACATGAATTTGGTGCGCGCCTAAACTGTACTGTGAACACCGTGTAAGCGTTTAAGTCAGTTGCATAAATGTCGAAAACCGTTAACTCATTTCCTATTTAGCAGTTTCTGTGTTCTTATATTGAATTTCGGTGAATTGGTAGTACGAAAATGTGAATATGCAAATGTATGCGTCTTTCCCGACAATTTGTGGACTATGGACTGAATAAAAACTACACTAACCTGCAGCGAATTGCTGTTTTGCGTAATCTGAATCGCGCTTTTATATTACTCACCTCGTTTTTGTATCAATTTAACAACATTTACCTCCTTCAAAGCTCATTTGCGCAAATATTAACAAACAAAATATGTACCAACTTAGAATTTTCTCGAAACATATTTACATATCGATTTGTACATGATATACCTACTAATTAAATTGTTTACACCCCAGTATTTACATCTGTATCATCAAACCACTGCGACCACAAATATTAATTTAGCTCTAACTTACAACTTGAAGCTTATTATTGAACACTGATCTGTCTAAACTAGTAAGAAAGTATCAATTTCATATTAATCATCTCATTATTCACAAATACTATGAATATTGTAGAGCTAATCGTAAACCTGTGATTTCTCCATCATTTTATAATTCCAATTTCGCGCACAACCTCAAACCTTACTCAATGATGATAATCACTTGTTCATTACTTACTCGCGGTAATTTCTGCATGAAGAATGTCGAGTCGACTTCAGCTATTACATAAAAGCTATCAGTTTACTTATACAAGACATCAACGTCATCTATTTATGTGATGACTAATGTACTACCCGTCGGAAATATCCATGGACAACGTTGAATGCAGTTCCCCTCGAGCGTGCACGTATTCCATTACGGATAAAAAAAAATTTCTTTAAAATAAAAGTATCATACACTAAGATTTAATCATCATTGTTGTCAACTGCTATCGACACCGAATTCCTCAAAAAAAAGGTTTCACTTGTTTTGTGGGTATACCTAGTTTAGTTTCTGATTTTTTTGCTAGCCTTCTATCCATGACGTCATCTGTTTAAATCCAGAGATATTTAAGAAGGTTGTAATGTTAATTAATCTGTTATTAATCTAAGCCTG
Source organism: Parelbella ahira ahira (assembly GCA_018244795.1). NCBI lineage: Eukaryota > Metazoa > Arthropoda > Insecta > Lepidoptera > Hesperiidae > Parelbella > Parelbella ahira. The sequence goes on from DWME01001390.1 coordinate 20,411, forward strand.
CCAATTAGCCTTCGTATTACGTGTTAAGTAGAAAGTCATGTCTCATAATTGTAATTGCCTAAGGTAATCCTAAAGTCATTCTCATTATAGCTGGATAAATAAATTCATAATCAAAATAACTGTTTAAAATATTTTTAATATGCCAACCAACAAATGTGCGTCTAAAAACATTGATATCATAATAACGCCAATAAGTCAAAGAACACCAAACAAGCTTACAAACTAAATTTAATAAAATTTGCTATATCTTTGATTATCGAAACAGAATATGTGTAATCTACACAAGAATCCTCTTAAATCTAGCTCCAATTAGATTATCTCAAGTGGCTTAGCAAAAATTCCATTAAATAGGAGATTAGTTCTAAGCACTTCCTTTTTTTGTAACAGAAAATATATATGCACGTAACACTCACTAACCTAAATTGCTAATTGTAAGTAATATTATTTTTCGATTCTAATTTGATTCCTACATCATATACTTCCTTTGCTTTTTGTAGGACGCCCATCCAAGATACGCTTTTGAATACGGCGTCAACGATCCCCACACTGGCGATGTCAAGCAGCAGAAGGAAGAACGCGACGGTGACGTTGTGAAAGGTCAGTAGTACCCACCGTTTAATCATTAATGAAATAATCATGACCACAAACAATCTAATCGTTACCAACAATATCAAGATCCCTATATCAAGGCCACAGATTGCAAATTATGTCATGATACAATAAGTAGGCACTATAATATCTGAATGCTAAACTTTAATACCGTAGGCTGTGACCTTTTCAAACTTCCGTTACTGTCACCGACCTGCAGTTACTGTGTAAAAATGCAAACTGAACTGCACGTGCATTCTAAATTTGAAATTCACTAGAACACACAGATTTCCCGGTATTTTCTTATTTAACATTAAAGAATTCATATTCATATGAGATTTTCTAAGCGTGAAATTGTTTTCATAAGCGTGAGGTGTCAGGTTCTCAAAGAACACCTGGTCCCATCAGCTGTCAATAGCAGGTAATCGGAGAGTTAATCGACTTATCATACTTGTGACGTTTTTCATTAAGTAGTCTAAATTTCTAGTCTGTTTATTATAATTACACGAGGATATAGAAGAGTGTTAAGATACTGAATATTATATATACATACATTTATAAATAGATCTACTGTCATTTCGATGTTTTACTTTTCCATTAGTTTCAAACTTGCTTACAAGATGCTTCCCTTCGCACCAATAGGCAATAAAGCTTTCTCACTAAATATTGGTTCCCTTCGAGAAGGGAAGAGAATCAAAGCCGTCCGAGTACAATTCACTTGTAAATTACGCAGTAATTCGATTCAGGCTACTTTTTATTAGATAACTGAAACTATTAAAGTTGAGTAAGTTTTAGTTACTTGTTCCGTGATATTAATCATTAAAATGTCTTATTCGCCCCGAAGCTACCGACTAGGTCCACTCACACTAACCTATAACCGAGATTACGTTTCATTGATTCAGGTCAGTATTCTCTGGTGGAACCGGACGGCTCGGTGCGCACAGTCAACTACGTCGCAGACTGGGAGACCGGTTTCCACGCCAGCGTCACAAACAGCAAAGACAACCACCATTAGATATTTTCTAAGGCAATTGTGTAATTAATGTAGCGAAACTTAACAATTAATATCATTTAGAAATTTCGTTCTTATTACCCATGGTCATTGTATTTGCACAGATAAAAAATCCACGTAACTTAATAGCAAAAAATCAGCACGAACATTTCGAGACTCAACAACACGATATCATTGGAATTTATCTATAATTATCAATTCTTTCATAGACAGCAATTCAGATAGATGATGTTCTAAAAAATCCTCCTATAAGAATTTCACCCTTTTAATTTTGACCTTTTAATGCCTTTACGTTGAATTGAAAAAAAGAGCAAAGGTGGGGGCAGTGTCGAGTTAAATTAATGCCTTTGTGGATTAAAGTCCAGAAATTTCTAGGTGATATATGTATGTATAATCCTATAGTTTTAAAAATAACGTCAAAACTGAGGAATAAGATCTCTATGATTTAAGTTTTATACCAATTTATTAACCGTTTTATCAACATGCTATATCTATTATGTTATAGTGTGCTGTATTACATTTTGTGATTATATCTAAATTTTGTAATGTAAGTTAAACGAAGTATTCTGAAGAATTTTAAATGGGACTTAGAGGCTTTCCATTAATATTTCCTAACTTTCATCGTCTTTTTATCATGATTCGTTAATCATTATTATCATTAAGTTTTCATCATTAAAATCTGCCATCGTAAATTCCATTAGAAAATCATGTTAGTCTTCCATTGAGTGAAATTTCTTGACTATTTAAAAATAAATAATTATTCTTTCGAATTCTCTGTGTGATTTGTAAATATTTTGTAAATTGAATGATTGTTCATTTGTGCCATACGTGTATTATTCATCTTTGCTTATTTAACACATTTGTTAGATCTACTTTCATACGCTACGTATCATCTGCTCACCTAATGATCTGCTGCATAAACCTAACGTCACAAAATACATATTTGTGATGAACAAAAAAATATACCTACATATACATTTGTTAATTGTACCTTATTTATTTCAAGCTTTTAAACTTTAATTTTATGCATAGAAACATTGTATTACCTATACATAAATAAATAAATGTTTAAATACAAAAAATATTTCTTTAATAAAGACTCATTGTGTGAAGAAAACACCCGTCAAGTAACTATAATTCTGTATATAATCAATAATAAAGCAATCTTGAGAATCACTCGACCGATTTCGATGCGGTTGTTACTTTTTTGATCCGCATTTCAACAGTCTATACGACTTCTACAAGTTACGCATTGAAAGTAATAGACAACGAAATTAAGTAAAAAGTATTGGTGACCACGCGTTCTAAAAGTTTTTTTTGCAATTACAAAATCAAAAAATATCAATCATCATTATCATCCTGTCTAATTGTATGCCCAATGCTGAACAGCCTGGACATTAACCTTTGCAGACTTTTTGCCTACAATCTCAATGCTTGGCATGCGGGTTGGGGAACGCAGACCACTGATTCTCGACTTCTCGGCTTCCAGATTAGTAGTAGTATATTATGCATGTATGTCCTTTAAACTTAATTCAACTGATCATCGGTGTCTACAAGCGTGTCAAAAGATTAACTTTCCAAGTAACAAATATAGTCTTGTTTCAAATTAGACCTCTTATTAACCTTAAGCATATGCTGGATATCAAATGTGTCTTATACACTATACAGTTTAATTATGACATATCACAAGTAAATTTTTTTTTTTTAGTTTAAAAGCTATTATGTAGACACAAATAAATATGTATGTTGAAAAGTTAAGTGTGCAAAATTGGTGCAATAATAATTAGGCGCCAATTTTGGTCATCATCGTTATCATCATCATCAGCCTATTTCAGTCTACTGCTGTCCCTCTCCCTGTCCCTCTCTATATGTATAAATAGGAGAATATGAAGTTGTTTTCTTTTTTATCAAATTTATTGCATTAAATCACTTTAATATCCACTCTCTACACAAGAGAAAAAAGAAAAATTAGGAATAAAAATATATTTTTCATAACATTTCAACAGTTAAACAACAAACCTATAACCATATTCCATATCACAATAATATTTGGCAAAATAGTTGTTCTAGTTCATATTTAGGCCATGACAAACTTTTTCACTTCTCTTCCATTGAAGTAACATTTTGGACAGGAGTAATCTTCATCAGCTGCCTTATTTGCCTGCAAAAAATATAAAGATTAGGTTAAATTGAAAGTTGATAGGTAATTCTTATCTATACCATGTGTTACTATTATGGGTCATAAAAAATGTAAAATACATACCATCAAACAGTAATAACAAAATATATGAGAACATCCCATAACATGTGGCAATATTGGTGCACTGTCACAACAGGCGCAAGTGGTATTCAGAGTCATTGTTGGTACAGCTAGTGTTGTTGACAAGCGCTGATGTTTCTTCCACCACATGCACTTCAGAATATTTGACAGTATTCTCTTCAACCCAAAAATGTTCATCAATGATATAGCCGTGCCTATTAACTCCTAAAAAGATTTAACAAGGTTTATAGAGTCATTGATTTTAGTTTTTGCAATATAAATAAGTAGTCATCATTTAAAAACCAGCAGTTTAATATTAAATGAACTGGTTTATACTTCACAAATCATTAAAGAAAAAGAATTGTAACATCACAACTGAAATCCCCAAAGAAGTAGGCAGAGTGTAGTACAGTCCCACATTTCACCAGTTATGTTTAAATTCCATGGAATATGTGGTGAGCCAATTGCCCTACACCGGGCACACATCCAGATTCTGAGTTCCTACTAGGAATTCTAAATTGAAAAAAAATCAATAGTACCAGACCCGGCATTATAACCTACAACCCCCCGATTGGCAGTCACACTTGCAAACACTCAACTAACCAGGCAATCAAGCCTGGACAGCATTAAAGAAATGAATTATCAAATAATTTTATTTGATGAAATAATAATAAATGCTCAAAAGTAAAACAATTTGTGATGCTCTATTTTACTTACATAGAATATGTACAAAATGACAGGTTTAATAAAAAATGTGGCATAATTTTTTAGCTACCTGCTTTCTGATTGATTATAATAAAATAATAATAATCGACCCATAGTCATTCCACTGTTGGAATATGGGTCTCCTCTCATATTGAGAGGGTTAAGGCCAT
>DWME01001391.1:0-25144 GCA_018244795.1 Parelbella ahira ahira
GTAATGTTATGTACTTCAAGTTACGTTTATGTTTGGTTTTCATAAAGTAACGGCAATGATATACGTGCAAATGACGTTCGAAATTCCCCAGTCCCCAGAAAAAATGGATTAAATGATGCACGCTTCATAAAATGTAAAGAAATGTTTAATCATCACGGCGATATAAAAGATTTTCCGTGGAGCCATCTGTCGTGAGCATAATTTGCAGGCTGCAAAGAGAATGACGCCCGACTACGTCCAAGGATTATTTTATTAAGAGCTGCGGATTATGGTCTACTATCTCATTCCCAACCCTTTCGGATTACTACCCTCGTCTCTTTCAGAAATTTCTCGAAAGCATCAAAAAACACTTGTTTAAGTATAATTCTAAGAGGATTTTCAGGATTTATGTACTCATGTACCTATATGTTTCATTTAGATGCTTTAATTTGCAGGTTTTATTAAATCACTTCATAATAAATGCCTATTTCTAAAAGGACCTTTAAAATGATTATACTGTGTTTAATTATTTTTAACAGTCAAAACGTAAAATTTCCAAAATCCATTGCGACGACTATTCCTCGTTTATTTTTAAGCTGTTCGTAGTTTTTCTTAAAAAAACATAATGTATTCAGTGTTGAAATGGAGGATGATTTTAGTTGCAACGCTCGCCTAGAACGCCTATTCACACGCCTGAAGCGCGGACGTCCGAAGTAAATCCCTCTAAAGGTTCTTGTAAGAACGGCAGACGCGAATCCTTTGTCCGCACAAGTGGTATGTCTACAATACGAGAGCGAGGCCCGCCGGGCGTAGTCGTCTAGTCGCCTCTTCTACGAATAGATATTTTAAGTATTACAAAATTTACTCACAGATATTCCCATAGCTTTTTTCATATATTTGGAGGATTTCCCTATAATATGAGACAGCTCGTAATGCCAAATCATCACGGGGTAGGCAGACAGCATTGTGACTAATAACTTTACAAATTCCCACCAGTTTCGAAGACTCACGACTCTGCTATCAAACTGTATCTGACCTTTTTAGAAAGGTATAGGCTCACCTTGTACAAATCGTGCGTAACAGTATATATTTAAGTTTAAAATTTCATGAATATATTACTTAAGAAAACTTGTTAATTAAAAAAATTTAGTACGGGTTTCTTAAACATGCTCATTTAATAAGTTTTTGGCGTATATAATAAATAAATAATAGTTTTTGGCGTAGTAATATCTAAATATCTCGTGTACGAATTAGTGGAGAACATCTTGTGGTGAGGCGATGTTATAAGTTGAAATATCTACTAACCACCGCGCGCTCTAACCACGCTTTGTTACAAACTAGCACTTTATTAACATTGTAAAATCAGCAGTGATAGCCAATTGATAGCCAAGTGATAGCAACAATTGAACCTCTCACGCCGGAGTTCAATCCATGACGCGCACGTCTTTCCAAAAATTGCGTTTTAATATTAAATGTCAGTTGTAAGTTACCGCATCAAAGTATGGATATCTGTAGCTGACCTTGAACAGAATTGTCCAGCTGGTCCAGATACAATAAATGGCTTTTAAGATTAATAGGATCATATTGGTAGCATGACTATTGACCGTTGTATTGACCGAACCATTGACCATTGGTACCGAACCATTGGTAGCATGACTAATGTTGAGTGTTGTATTGACCGAACCATTGAATGGACGAACGAATGAATAAATAGATAAAAGATGTAATTCTGTCGCACTAAAGAACAAAGCACAACTTTAGAAAAATCTTTGTTGCTTCTTAATTTATATTGCAATTGCGGTCGTAATAAGTCAAGCTGACATTATGCGATCCACTGCATGATATTTACGCGCAACTGCTTAAGTATCGACTGTTTTTGAAACTATATATGGATGTATTTCAAAGAAGTGTTCATTACTGAAATTCATAATTTTATAGGTTTAATATTTGTTTAGAGTCAGTTATTGTTTTAATTGAAAAATTGTATCCTCACGTTACATGTAAGTCGATATTAGTGTACATTTACATACATATAACGTATATTTCACCAGTATTTTCCTATTGATTATTTATGAGTAATATATCGTTACGCCGGGTACGAGGTACCTATATAGAAATACAGAGCGTGTCAAATACGTTTATCCACACAAATTTACCGTGCTTCGTTTCCGTTCATCGCTCTCTTCATTATGGTCAGTAAATATTGTTCCGTTGTGAATATTAAAATTTCCTATCTCACTAGAAGATATTGGCAGCGTCAGATTGCCGATATCATTTGTATTGTGTGCCACTTCATTAAAGCTCATCGCAGCCGTGAGCGGAATCACGAACCGGGAATATTCCCTACTATTTCATTAAGCGCTCGCAGGAATAAGAGCTGAATATTAATAATTTCTTTGAAAATTGAATTTCATTCCTATATAAAGTGGGAGGTTATTGGGGAATTTAAAGTGAAATCCCAATTTTGTCCAAGATTCATCTATTTTGAATAAATAAGTCAAATGGTGGCTAAGAGGGACATCAGAAGTCTGCTAAGCCGGCGTATGTGTTATATGAAGAGAGAGATGAATGTCAACCACGTCAAATCTGGATGTATAGAGATGTATAGCACTCAGTGCTCTATGTCTGCCCTGTAACAGAACTGGCGTACCGATATAATAATAACCTCAATATCATAAGAGTATTAAATGCAGTGTGATTAGTGGCACACAATTTATCTTAAGACAATAAATTGATACTGTAATCTATAAACACAAAAACTCTATCATAAAAGGATCTAATAGGTAGATACGCTATTTTGATGTGAGTTCAAACGATATTTAATATATGATTAAAACTTATTTAATTTGTCATCCTCCATTTGTAATAGAAAATAATGGAAGAAAATTTACTTATATTATTTTCGAATGGTTCTTTATGAGCGTTGAAATGAAATTAAAAAATCAACGTGCCTTAAGCTACTTATGCTCAGTTAAGCTGTCATTTTCGCAGCTAACGAGATCCAGATACTTCAGCGTGTCCTAACGAGGCCTGATTGAGGTTTGATTACGATTCAGTCATTTGCGGGCATCTATCTGGAGACCTCGTTACCGCTGCATGTCATTTGTCGACTTATCAGTCATTTACCAGACGTTTTACGTACGCGCCCATTCATCAAGCCACGCTGCCAAGAGCTCCCAGGCGCCAGGCGGCCATTTTAGCTTTTATTATAATGTTCTAATTTTGAAAGTTCAATAGTAAGTTAAAACAGTATAGAAGTACCTACTACTTATGTACCTGAGTATTGCAGTATTCAAATTTAAAAATGTTAATAAAAAGAAAATGTATTTTTTTTATGTAGAAATAGGCTCGCGTTTGTATTATATAAAAATAAATATATGTCTCAGGTGTGTAAAGTCTGCCAACCCGCACTTGGTTAAGTACCTATTAAGTAAAAAAAGTTAAATTTTTTTAGCTACGTACAATATTTTTAATGTCAGTTAAATATTGGTATAATTTAACATATTTGACACGACGTATACATATTTCAAAATTTTCTGAACTGTTTCTTAGACGAGAGTGATTCTGAGATATTACATTCTTGTCGCAAATGAGCGATATGTAAAAATTGTTAAGGCAAAGAATATTTAACAACTTTTTAAATAGGCGGCTTTCATAAGTTAACATGCTAATCATTTAATGTTATTTATTACATAAAATTCAAAGTTACATGGTATTATTCGTTTAACATAATATTTTGACACCTAATGAACGCCAATACATTGTTACAGTTGGCATTCGTTCGATTCAATAATATATTTAAAAAAATGTGATGCTTAAAACCAGAGAAATACTACATTGCTATATCGATGATCATTTATTAAGAAAAATTATATCATAAACAAAAAATAATCGACAGTTACATTTGAATGTGTTCTACATATTATTTACACTGCACGTTCACTATTTTCGTTAGAACAATTTCTACTGAGAACGGAGGTCAGTGTTCCGTTGTCGGACGGAGTAGGCAGACGTGAGACCTGCGTCTGCGCATATTAAGTGATATTACAATAATTTTACTTCTTAAGTGCACACAATTGCTTTACAATGGACTGGTACAAGACAAATGATGGTATGTAGTCATTTCAATGTATTTTTTAATAGAAGGATCTTCAACAAATTGATATTTTGGTATTCTATTAAATTTCGTCTTCCATAATAAGTGTTATTATGAAGTTGCTCAAAAATGTTTCCATTTGATTATGTTTCTAAAGTCTAATGTTAGGCTAATAATTCATGGATATGGCTTATTCACATATATTTAGAAATATCGTTATGGATAACTGCACTAACGAGAGTGCAATGAATAAAATAAAATTTTTATAATTAGTTATTGCTTAATAGGATTTAAGATAAATTGAGGTAATGTAAATTTTGATATCATATTATATAATATTGAAATAGGTGTACATTCAATACTTATTTAAGTTTATAGTTACTATAACTATTGGGAAGTGTAATATATATATATATATATATATATATATATATATCACATTTCTTAAATAGATATATTTTTGTGTGCAATGCCATAGAAGTACCTACCTATTTTTACCGCCATAAATTTCAATATATTTTCAGGAAAATACAGAATAGAATCTCTCTCAGCATCAACATTTCCGGGTGCGTTAAATGTAAGTAATTATTACATATCATAAATATGTATAACATCACGCCTGTAATACCCGAAGTGTTGGGCAGAGGACTGTAGTACACTCCCACGTTTCACCAGTTATGTTTCCGTCCCACTATGGAGTAGGCTAGGCCTCATGTTTAGAAAAAATCGATTTCTTCGGGTTTCTATGAAGTCTGAGCAATATGGTTGATCATGTTGTTGCCATAACCGTTGTATATGGTTAAACCACCACTCAGTGGAAAAAACGGATCTCTCCGTAGACTTCGATAAATTTAAAAAAAATAACACCTATTAGAAATTTAAAAAAAAATAAAGATATTGTTCAAATTAAAAAAATATTATATAAAAATAACATTGATATTGAAAAAATATTATTGATATGGTAAAGTATGATTTATATTGTGTAATTTACAATTCTGCAGAAATTAATTTTTTCTGCGTTTTCAACCGAAGAAAAGTCGCTTACCGAAGATCAGTCTTATTTAACGGAATAAACAATCGGTACAATCGTAATGTAATATACATACTTCATAAATACATGTTAATATAGAGAAAATGGCAGACAAAAGAAAGACTGACCGATGTACGGTGCGAATATTAATGGATACACGTGCCACCAGATAGAGATTCTCTTATATTGATCAAATAGGTCCAGATATGGGCTGAAAAGGTAGTCAGAAGTCTCGAAAACCTCGGTTTGTAAGGATAGACAATTGTCTAATTAGGCACACAGTGTTCTCTGCCTATCTCGTAAGGGACTTGATGAGATTATATGTTAATACTAATTGTATACAGGATATGTGACTTGTTAAGATATTCCTTATGTTACATACAATTTTAGGTTATTCGTAAATCCTTTTGCCAAGATGAGTACGTGAGTATAGGGACAAAAGTGAATAAAAATCCCTTGGCGGCTGAGGAGTTACTGGAATTATGCGCAGACGCAGCTCTTGATGGCGTTTCGCTGGTGGCAATTGAAATTGCCACTGGATTAGTAGTGTCGGTAGCTTTTAATAAAATACAGGTAAGAAATAGTGGTAGGTATATCGCATATTGTGTTTCACTAGTCGCTAACGATCTTGCTACAGTTGAAATCATTTTTAGTTTCTAATTATGTCACTATTCTAATTGATTTACATTTATAATTATAGTTAATTGTAATAATCATCGAGATATGTAATATATTAACTATTTATTATTAATCATTATTATGCAATTTTCATTACTTCGTGTGTGTCATTAGACATCAAAGTAATTCCTAATGCTAATTGGCTACGCACTTGTCGCAGGTCCAGACGTCGGATTTTTCAGAGAAACCGTTCTTCGATATATTTGCTGAAGAACGCTGCAAGGAGGGCTCGTCAAAGTCGTTAATACAGTTCATGGCGGCTGTGGACAGTCGATGCAATTTATTTGAAAAGTAAGCTGCAAAAAAATATAAAAACTCCTCACCTATAAACACCGAAACGATGGGCAGAAGAGTGTATTACACTCTCACATTCCATCAGTTATGGTTATGCACACACTGGAACACATATTGCCATACACGGGCGCAGGTTCAGACTCCGAGTCACTGCTATAAATTTCTATTAGAAAATTTAAGTTAGAAAAACCCAATAGAACCCAAAGTAGGATTCCAACCCAGGACCTCTCGATCAGCAGTCGCGCATTGCAATTATTCAATTAACGAGGCAGTCAAAGATAAAATAAACGTTATCATGTTAAATGGTTAGGCCAGGTCTATACAGGGTCCAATACTCTCTCTATTCGGTGCCCAACATTTATATAAATCTGGCGCTTTGGGCGTTTCGGTAAGTATTATTTGAAGCAGACGAAAATTGTGGTGGTCGCACAATACTGTATGTGCTAAAATGCAGGACTACCGTAGAAGATTGAGGTGCAGTTCAACTTCCATCAAAAGTGTAATTATTGTATGTTCATATTACGTTACATCTAAGCTTAAATGACTAACAATTAAGATACATGCATTTATCTGGAATACATCTTCATAATTTCTTTTATAGTTTCATTGTTGGACACGGGTATTTTCTCAGAACGAATAGTGTTACGGCCTAACTAATAGAAATACGTTTTAGTAGAAGGTTATTATATACGACTAGTTTTTATTACTAACTAGATGCCCGCCCCGGGCATGGGTGCTATGCCTAATGAAAAAGTGAGACAATCTTCTGTTTCGAAATAAAATACTATTTAAATACAACAATTACATCATATTTAGATAGTTTACTGTTTACTGTAATAGCTTGTAGTGTACAATATTTTTAGTTTTTCCATATGGAGAGAAAAAAAATAGCGCCGATGATTTTCCGACTCTCGAGTACGCCACATATTGCATTTCAAAATGACCGAAAGGGATATATTTTTTTATATTTTCCGTACTTTCTTTTTGAATTATCTTGTATACAAAACTTGTCCTGATAATAACAAATACAACAAAAAAGAATAGTGTAATTTAGTGCAGCCGTTCTATGGTTATTCGCTTACATATGAGTATATTTTGGCGATTCATTTTTATTTACATAAGATAAGGTTATCTCGCAAGCAATAATAATCTAATTTGCCATTTTTTATTTATATTACAGATACGGCGTCGACTGCAGTCTCGAAATAATGTTCCTGGCAACACTACGCGAATATAGAAAACAAAAATTAGGGACAACACTATGCAGGATTTCGATAGACTTAGCGAAAGCGTTAAAAAATGGACCCATTGCGTCAATGACCGTAGAGGATTTGGGCCCGAAATACGCCGTTATAAAGTCTCGTAAAGCTGTGGCAAATGTGCCGAAAATCTGCCAAGCGATTTGGACAAGTGAAGGGTCCCAGAAAGTGGGGCGGGCTTTAAATTTTACTGTGCACTTAACTGTGCCTCTCTCAGAATTTGTATTCAATGAGAAGACTTATTCGGAGCGAATAGGAAATGAAGCTGCTTTTTGTGAAGTAGCCGCTATAGCTCTTTAATGGGCGCCAGTGACGTCATCACGTTGTTTATCAACTCGTTGGAATTACGAGCACAATTCAAATATATTTCCAAATCAAATCATTTGGAAATCAGGTGACGTTGTATTGAATTTCGTTTCAAGTGTTTTGTTTGTCGTACACATTTTAATCGTGCCATTAATCGCTGACAGAATAATCTCATTAAGTGTTATGATTCGGAATGGAAAATGTTCAGTTTTGTTTTTAAATAATGGTACTAACATCAAGTTTGTTGACATTTTTTTATGTTAAAATCTGTAGATTTACTCCTCAATGTTATGTTGTCGGTAATGGTTGTGCTAATACTTAGTATTGTAAAACTTGTTAGGTGGAGCATCTTTTAAGTAAGTGCCTTTAAAACATGGAGCTCCAGAGCTTACACAATAAATAGTTCTAACAAGAAAACGCCTTTGGCACAAAAGAATAATGGCTGAAGAAAATAGCGGCACCTGAACGAAAACGTTACAAAAAAGACATCGCCCTGAAGAAAATACTATGAAAACGAAACAAACTAATATTCGAAGGTTCCGTACAATTTTTGATAAAAAATAGGATTTTTTTATTGCAAAAAAATCCTTTGCAGGAAATTATTTCCTAACCAACTGAACTGACTTTTTTATTGCAAAAAATACTTTGCAGGAAATTATTTCCTAACCAACTGATAGGATTCGTGGCAATCATGGTCGGTGTAATTTCAATGCACTTTTTACTAGTTTGGATAGACTAGAATTGTGAAAAATTTCTTATCATTCCGTGGACATTTCATGCTTAAGGTTCGATAATACAATGAATGTTTTGAGGCCTTACTTATTTACCTGTATGCTTTTGCATTAAAAAATAAAATATAAATCTATAAATAAGTAAGACACGGGAAATTAGTGGGTTTTGTTGCTCTTGACAAATAAATTACTTTATATTTTATTTTATTATATTATATTTTCAGTCAAATATATTATTTAATCTATATTAGTATAATAAAGCTTAATATGCCTTTTTGTTTGTTTATCTAAACACAATAGTCTTAGTCTGGACTTAAAAAATATTTTAGTGTTTATAGGCAAATAAATATAAAAAAACACTATAGGCTACCTAGAATCATGCTGTATATTATGTCGACTAGTCTTAAATATTGATAATAATTGTAAAGTCAGTCAGAAGCAAAAGCGCTATTGAAATGCTTTATCTATGTGCGCTGGCGTCACGTTTAGAAATAGATAAATACAATGCACTACAAAAGTATTGGTTCTTAGTAGAACTATAAAAGCGCAAAATCAGATACACTTTTCGTTATAAATAATCCATTTCAAGGCATAAATTCATTGCGCATTAAAAGGTGATTTACGAGCATTATTATAAGTCATGTTAGAAGTGGCAAGAGATTTTAAGACACGGAAGACAGGGGGTTTACACGTTACCTTTGACCTACAATAATCAAACCATCTAATAATTGTTGATAGTTTATTTGGCATTTACTAATTAAATTAGGTAACATTGATTTTCGATTGATATAAAAGTGAAATCATGTTACTTTATTAATAAATACAAAGGGTTTTTCCTAGCTTTTTTAAGGAACCCTAATACTATACAATGCAATACTTTTCCTAATTGATCATTACTAGAAGCCTTTCCAGTGCACGCTGTACCTACTGGCAACAATATCGATTCGTTAAGCTTCGAATTCAGCGGGGTAAGTACAGAGTACTAACTTCCAGTGCTTGAATATTCCAATGATACTTACTGCGTTATCGAATTCTGAAACTTTCAGTTTGTTTTCTCAACGTTTAGGACTTAGGAAGTAGGTACCTATCCTCTTGGCAGTGAACATTTCAATGTTCATGAGGTTTTCAATGTAGTGTTCTTAAATAACTTTTTTAATACAAGAGTAATTGGATGTTTCTATTAGTTTTTTGTTTCTATTTAGCCTGACAAGTAAGTAGACTGGCCACATGATGATAATCACCGTCGCCAATAACATTTTGTAACTTTGTAACTCGAGGCGTTTTCAAAGCTCTTAACATTTTTATACCCCTAGTACTTGGCAAAACCGTTAGGCGTTTAAAGTTGTTTTGCAGTTACCCACAACGTACGGTAGATGGCGTAACAGGTAATGGCGTCACTTGTGTCGCTGTGTAGGTAAAAGCGCTAAAACAGTATTGTACCGTTTTGAGTTTGAAAAGTAACCAATGAAGCTCGCTTCTCGCTGATAAAATAGTTAATATTATAAAATTAGTTAAAATTATACGTAATCCAATGAAACAGATTTGGGCACGTACTTTTACATACTTCTGTGACCGCTCCAATGGAAATAAAAGAGATGAAAGAAGGTTGCCAGCACTGTAATTGTGGAGTTCCGTAGTCTCTGTCTACCTTTTTGAGAGATAAGCGTAACTATATAAATAAACTTAAGTATACAGTATCTATTATAATCCGTACATTTTAGTCCCGTGACAATGCAATTTAGCTGGAGTAGGTAGAGGCTAATAGTATGAAGTGATAGCTCGGCGAGGCCGTGTCGAAACCAAATCAATTTACAACAGCCAATTTGCTCGAAGTTGGAGGATGCAATTAGACGAATCTCGTATATCTTGCTATATCTTGTTATTCCCTTATCTTACCCTTCCGCTAATAAAATGGTAGTACACATATACATTATACTCGTAAGTGTTATATTGCATATGATTATATGTATACCGGCTTAACTCACGTATGTTTTTCGCGATGGCTCGACTAGATAGTATTAGCACTAGGTAGTATTATATCGGTAAAATTACAGTGTTGTCAATTAAATATTATTACGTATAGCGATGGCTAGCTAAATTGCATGTAAAATTAATTACTAAGAATTGTAATAATTATTTTAAACTATTAATATTTTTTCATGAGTAATCATAACAGTGTAATCGTGGTAAGATTTATAATTCATATGGTGGCTGATGGGCGAGTGAGAAGTCTCCATATTCGACGCTTGTGTGTGTGCGGTAGGAAGTGTGATCTGTAAAGATGAGTACTCTCAACCTATCCCGTAAGTGACCTGGCATGCTGTTATAATTACAATAATTAAACTGTAATAAGATCAGACACGAAAAACATTTCCAAGAAGTTAAGATACTCAAATGAGTCTTGCAGTGTGATAAATAAACCTGTTAACCGAAAATTAGTTTCGACAAAGCCGCAAGTAATTGCTTAAATGTAAATGCTTGGCACTGTTTTAGCGTGCTTACAGCTTTTATGAAATCCTCTTAACATTTCGAATTTGCTACAACCAATTGTTTTTATATTAGTTGTAGTGTATTTTGTTGAAATGAAACAGTAGGTACTTATTAAAGATATTTATTAAAATGTCCATAAACATCGACTCGTTCTAGTTCAAGGAATGAGAACGGTTAAGGCGCTAATCTGCCAGGTTGGACGAGTTTGGATTGGCAGGCTACACGTGGACTATACATATTGTTTGGATTAAAACTGCAGACAAGCTGCAAAAGTGCAGTTTGGCTTGAGTTTTTCTCCTACTGCCAAAACTGGTATCGGAACTGCAAATCGGAGCCGTTGGAGCTAGCGCCTAGCTGCATCTAACAACTGCACCGTTACTGCCATTTCGCAGTCAATGTGCAGTTGTTACCACCTCGAGAGCCAAATAACCGCAATTTTCTCTAATAAAATAATTTATGTACTAAAATATACTTACGATTTTTTCGTCTCCTAAATCAACTTGCGTGTTTATACAACGTTACTCTCTTTATAGAGAGTAATGTTTGCAGAAGTACGTCAGGTCTGTAAGGATAACGATATTTGGTATTCGGTGCTCTATGCCTGCCCCGTAAGGAACTTGCCGTGATGACAAAATATTTTTTAAAGTTTGTACAAATACGTATATCTCACAGTGGTTGCGCCCATTGGATTTATATGACAGCGTGAGACGGGCCAGTGGCAAATCTAAATCAATTAACATGAACCAATTTGCTCGAAGTTGGCCGATGCAATTAGGGAACTGTCGAATGTCTTCGAATTGACTGAATATTCCTCTAATGTTGAGTTGGGGCCCAACGATTTAACTTTATAGCTATGACTGAGAACTTGTGTTAAAGCTTTCATTAATTAAATCGGCATGTTAAAGTTATTGCGCTTCAAATCAATTAAACTCTCACCTCCTATTCTATGTGGTGGGACGTTTAACATAACTGGCGCAACATAGGAGTCGCACTCCTCTGCCTGGCCCTTCGGGGAAATGCAGGCGTGATGTTGTGTTGTCAACTTACAAGTACTTCATGTGAAAAATTATAAATTATCCACGTGCCTTGTGTTGTATACTCGTATTATCAATAGCGACTACATACATTTGAAAGCTATACATACAAACACATTGTTACCTCTGTTTTCCGTTGGGGTAGACAGAGACTAAAATTTCCACCTGTTACATTCTTGGTAGACTTCTGTCGTTTTTTCTATCTTCATTAAAGTCGTCATACATGCTCACCTGCCTCTCTTCTAACAGGTTATTATCTATTGAATATAAAATATATTGATCATTGTATTAACACCCCTAACTATTGCAGTACATTTCCGTTTATAGCGCAGTTTCACCAGAATTAGCGGTATACGCATAAGCTGAAAGGACTACATCACTATTTACAGAGGCATTTATTAATCCGATCTCAGAGGATCGGCTTCTGTTTGCACGGCACTTGAAATTCAAATGGTGCATTTCATATTGAGCTCCCCTGTCTGAGTGGGCACCCGTTGCCATGACGACTGAACGCATTGTTACTACCTATGTCCTGATCCTGTATTTTTACTTCCGTCGTTTTCCAAATTTGACAATATTTAAAATACGTACCTACGTTTTAAGATTCGACAGTATTTTCAAAGTAAGCCTTACTTTGTTTAAATATCCGAATTTTGGTTTTCTTCAGCACTTGCCACAACAGCAAATCAAAAACAAAATTTACAGATTATTCGTATATTGATACTTTTTACACGGTTTATTTAAAAAATCTGTTTAATTTTCAATAACTAACTTTTTCTCAATTATGTATAAAGCTCAATCATTCATATAAATGACCCTTACCAAGGCTTTATTATTTCTGAGAACATTGTTTCGATAGACCATTTCCAAGATCTACCTATGTATTTATATAAAATTACCCCTTCCGTTTAACAAAGGGACAGGCTGCTTGAACGGTGAGTTTATTCACGGCTTTAGTTATCTGCGTTAGAAATAAACAAGAGAGTCTTCAGGTTTTATTATTACGGTCCTATATTAAGGTACAAAGTGAGGGAATCTTATCTAGTAGATAGGTTGACATTATTCTCCTTACTTTACTGACTCGTTCTATAATAAACGGTAAGGCGATACACGAAGAACTTTAAAAGATAAAATTAAATAACATTTTACTGACAGCTGGATCGTTTTAAAATCTTAATATTGAGGTTCTGTCACGGTTTTCTGTCTTTATTTATTGCAAGAATCTTCACTCTATCGAGATTTATATAAGTAAGCATTGTTTCATAGAGTTAATTAAAATAATAATACAATCATAGTAATGTGACAAATACGAGTACAGTTAGACGTAAATGGAATTATCATATTAACGACAAACAGTTATTACTGCACGTACCGATGATGATATGCACTTTTGACTCAATATTTTTGTTTTTGTCATATGATGTAGGCGGAGTAGAGTAGAGTAGTAAAGAGTAGAAAATTTGTTACACAACTTCACGACTATAATCCCCAAAGGAGTAGGCAGAGCACTGAAGTACACTCCCACGTTTCACCAGTTACGTTCAAGTCCCATGAAATAGGTCTTGAGCCTATTGCCATACACCGGGCAGATACATCCAGACTCCGACTTACTACTAGAAATTCTAAATGAGAAAAATCCAATAGTACAAGACCCGGGATTTGAACTCAGGACCTCCCAATATGCAGTTGCGCTTGCAACCGCTCGACCAACCAGGCAGTCAACCTACCTTAAATCTACCATATATCTCATATTTGTCTAAAATATAAAAAAATATCATTATTTCGCACTCGCACACTTCGAAATATCATCCTTAATATTCCTTTAAATATAATAACAACTTCTACTAGGTATTAAGTACAAAGATATGGTCTTACGTAGGATTACCAGACAACGCTTGAGAGGAATAATATTGTACAAAATAAAAACACTTTAACTTAAGTTGTTGAGCTTAGAATTTGCTGTTTGATATGGTCTTAAGGATAAATTATCGTTTATATTTCTATCTGTTGATTACCATCATCACGTCAATCCTTTTATCGTTCTACTATCGGGCACGCGTCTTCTGTTAGAATAAAAAGTGTTAAAATCATAGTCTGCCACGCTGGCCAAGTGCGGATTGGTCGTTATCATACTCCTCAGAGAATATGTTGGAGAATTCAAAGGTGCGCAGGTTTCCTCACGATGTTTTCCTTCACCGTTACGGCGTTTTAAACGTATGCACTTCTTTTTCAAAATTAAATATAGAACAAAACTAGAAGTTACATTCTCCAATAAAATTTAAAAAGCTATGTAACATCATGTCTGTAATTTGGGAAGGGGTATGCAGAGAAGGCACTCCCACTTTTCACCAAGTAACTTTATGTCTCCTAATGGAATAGGTGGTGGACCTTTTGACATATAACGGGGAGAAATCCAAACACAGAGCCCCTACTTATGTTGTCTACTAGAAAACCCAAGAAAAACCCAGCAGTACTGAACCCGGGAATCGAACCTAGCACGTATTGATCAGTAGTCGCGCTTGCGAGCACCCGACCAACAAGGCAGTCATAGTTTGAAATAAAAACATTCAAAGAAAACAAAAATGAATATACCTACATATTTAGCGCGACCTCAGCTTTAAAGAAAATAACGCAAAGGGAAAAGGTCAGGTCGGCCCAGTTAGCGTTATATTAGATAGATAGCTTATATTATTTTCAGGCCTATTTTTTATGTGTTATATACAACAGATTGGAGTATTTTGAAAAATCGTCTCTAAGATATTTATTTTGGATATCGACATTTAAGTATATCTTTGAAAGTGTAAGGCATCTAAAACATATATGAATAAATCTATTGGGATATCTCCATACTGAAATTTAAGTAGCAGAATGTTATGCTAAGTAAACGATTAAATAACTACATATATATACATATATTCACGCGAAGTTCCTTACGAGGTAGGCAGAGAGCACGGAGTGGCAAATATCGCTGTCCTTTCTTTCATGCCGTGCTTCTTCCACATTCATCAATCTCTTCATACATGCACGCCGGTTTCCGAGACTTTTAACTACTCGTATATATTGCACATAAAATTACACTTATATTGATATTTTTTATATACTAATTTTTACCACCGGACACAGCAAGTACGTTTGCTCATCACACATATATTTATCCTGAGTGGGAATCGGACTTGCAACGACCAGCTCAGTGGTCAGGTCTGGAAACCTCGAAAATATCGCTGCAGTGAACACTCTAAAGTTTTGTGATAACCAAGTACGTAAGTATACCGGTACGTTAGAACTTACTTACAAACGTCTCAAACGCTAAGTTTTCATCCTCACGCCAATTAAACTAACTCATTGTCTTATTGAAATATTTATAGAGAAACAACAAATACTATGCATCCATGGATAGCAATGTATGGCCAACCGTTGCCTCGAGTAAAATATTGTGGGAAATGAACAAAGAACGTCGAAATAATAACATTTTTTGTAATGGAACGTAAAAAAGTAAACAAACGTAGCGTAAACGAGAAACATGTGGCTTTGTTATATACCTTTTTTGTATTTCCTCGACAAAGAACTTATTGTGAATATTCTGGGTAACGATATTTCCTTAAAACGTATTTAACAATAGCGATTATTCTACGTTACCTATACAGAAATATTGTATAAAAACTTCCCTTAAAATATCTGCGTGGAGACAAATATAGGAATAACATGTATAAATATTTGTTATAAACACAAATATTTGTACTTAATTAAATACGTGAGCCTTATAAATTAAGTAGAGATAGCCTAGTGCTTTAGAATTTAGCCTTCCAGTACCAGGCTCCTGGGTTAAATATGTGCGTCTTAAGAACAAATGTCACTAGTTATAACTGTGAAGAAGAGAATTAAAAAGAAAATTGCACACGTTAAAACGTTTAAAGTTTTCATGTGAACTCTGTTGACCTGCACTTGGCCAGCATGGGTAACTCTGGCATTAATCCATCTCATTCTGAGAGAAGAACCGTGGTCAAGAATAGAACAATGAAAGTATTGATTATGATAGCCCTTAAATGTATTAGGTTGCACGCAAAAATAATTCATCTTTGAGCGCAACATTAAAAACTTAGGTCTTTTAAACGGTTTATTATTCACCCCCTATATTTAAGGGCGTACGTATTTCAACATATTCAAGTGATAAAACCCCTTTCAGCTATCGAATGAGGAGTACATCTAATGCCTCCGTTTTGAGTGGAGATGCCGCCGGTAGAAGCACTTGAGCAGTGTTAAAGTGTAATAACGGATTTAGAAGGGAGTTTTATCGCGATCATTCGTATAAGGAGTGTGTAGAACGGATATCTTGTCTAGAGTTAAGCTTCGGTTGTAGATAATGTGAAGATAAGGATTATGTTTGGTTATACTTAAAAAAAAACGTAATATCACGCAATTAATCCCCGAAGAGGTAGGCAGAGGAGCGTGATAAACTCCCATGTTTCACTAATATGCGTTATTATATATGTTTTACTTATATTTTTAATCCACTGTAAAATAGTCATAGCTCGTTAGGTCGTGATAAGTAGAGTTCAGGCTATTACTCCAGGGTCGTGGGTTCAAATCTTAGTGGACACCACCTGAAATAATACGTTTTAAAATTATATATTATAATATCACTTGTTGTAACTAGCTAATATAATATTTAATAATGATATCATTAATATAGTAATATAGGTATACGTCTTATAATAACTAAAATTAAACAATTATGTCGCAAATCACCAGTAATCTTCACTGCAATATGTTCCTTTAAATAAACAATGCACCTTTCTTCTCATCCCGATAAATTTAGCAACTTTTACTTAAGTATGCTAAAAAAAGATTACGGAAAGGTAATGGCTTGTATGGTCAGTCTATTAATTATGAACTGTAAATACATTATTCGAAACAAAACGCAGTAATTATTATTGAAAAATCTATTTTACTAACAACCCTGAAATTCTAAATAATCTTATTTATCATTTTAAAAATAATTAACTAAGATTCCTTAATAACTAGCGTATTAGCAAAAACACTGACAGTATAATAATGTATTATAAGATTTTTTTTTATTTAGTAATAGGCTTGCATTTGACTGCAATCTCAACTGATGGAAAGCGAGATGCAGCCTAGGATGTAGCAGGCTCGTCTAGATAGTTTCTATAAGAAATTATAATATATGAAAATACCTGAAAACTAAGAAGTAACATGAAGCAAGGACAATTGAAAACTGATCTAGACTAATTCGTTGACGTTCAACTACTCTACTTAGCTACTGGCCCACTTCAAACTAGTTTCTAAGCTCTACAGTTGCAGGTAATTGGCTGGCTAGTCCAAGTTAGGCGACGAAATTTACTCCACCACTAACTCCGAACAATGGTTACGTTGCAAATCTTGCATGTACGCTGTACCATTATGCTAATAATATGCAGAGTTATTGTAACTTAGTATACCTAAAGATATGGGATGCACGCATTGAAATCTTTGGTCTTCATTTTTAGATAACGAAGAAACGCTAAGTAGACTGCTTTATCTGCGAAATACAAGCAAAAACAGGATGCGGTAGGCTGAAGACAGAGTGAGATGGAGCTTAACCTGGAAAATCTATGCAACTCTTAACAATATCAGTAAAGCAATATTTTCGTTGCTTGCATCAGTGGATGGGTATACGTGGATGTTTCCCGAACATTTTTATTGTCCCACTATTGGATATTGGTCTCTTGTGAGAATGTGAGCGTCAAGATTGTAGTCCACCACGCTGGTCAAGTGCGGGTTGATAGACTTCCCACGCCTTACAGGGCAAATTAACACACATGTTTAGAGTGCCGAGAATACCAAAAGCATATGCTATATTTGGAATTTTACATGGACTTTTGTCAGTCTGAAGCACTCCTATAAAAGGCATTTTCTGCTTTGTTATGTGCAGACCAAAATATATATAATATTTAATTACTTAATAGAACAAACTAACAATTACAGATTGATATAAATCGTACAAAGTTTTACATATCTAGCAGCGGCCTTCACAAAAAGGTTTACGGTTATTTAACCGTAAGTTAAAAGTGAGCATTCTCAGTTATTACGTAACTGTCACCTGATTTCAGTTTTCGTTGTAAACATCCTGTGAATCGATGTTATAGAAAATTAACTTCACGAATTACATTTCGTAGCGCGTTATTCGTTAGGTCTTATCAGAATTATTAATAGTGAATGTTATCATAAAATAGGTTAGAGATAGTTTTTCAGGGCGAAATGAGACTTTTTCCGTTTCGTGTCTCGTGTACATAAAGTTACGGCAATACCTTGGCTTATCATGCCTTTACGGCCTTCAAACAGTCATCTACAGGCCCGGTAAGGAAGGTCGCAGCCGGCCCTTTACGACGTCCGTAAGCCCTCATTGATCCTAAACAGAAATTTACTAGAACCAACGTAGTTTAACATACAAAATTAATACAATTCACGTGATGTTCCATTGACGGCCTCATGTAACTTATAGCGCCCGAGAGAGATCATAATCTGACTGCCTAGAAACGTCTTACTAAGCTGGCGTGTAGTGTTCCTTGTTTCTTTTTTATATTTATTAACATGTAGTATATTGTATGTAAGATATAGTTTTCATATAGGAGAATGCTATATCCAACAGTGGAGTGAAGTACGCTGATGATGATGACAAGGGTGATGATAATTTGTATGTACATGTTCATTTCTTATTTATAAGTAAAATATTATTCTTTATAAGTATAATTAAAATTAAAATTAATTAAGAAATACGACTTTATCAACTAGTCTTTACGTTATACGTTTGATTGCCAATAGATTGAAATGAAAAAAAAACCATCAATTGGGTACAAAGGTAAAATCGTCTTTTGGAAAGTATTATCTTACATATACCTACATAGCATCTCTGTTCCTTATGAGTAGTACACTGTACATTATATATATACATATGTATACACCTATCTATTGGTGTACGTACATACGCCAAAACAATCGACTGATTAAACGGTATGTTTGTAACATGTGCTCAGTAATTGCCCGAGGGCATCTGATGAGGCCAGCGGCTATCTGATGTGGAACCGTGTTATTGTACACTAAAATGTTCGATTTCGATTATATATAATTTATTTGGCAGTGACGTACTTTGATTAAGAATAGGTATAATTTATTTGGCATTGATAGCTTTTTAGTTTCGATTCAGCCTTCTCTCCATAGGTCTTAAGTTCAAATTCTGACGCTCATCTCTTTACAAATATGTGCGTTTTAAGATTGATTGTGACGTTTTGTAATAGTGAAGGAAAACATCGTGAGGATACTTACACACCTTAAGTATTTTAAAAATGTTCTCTGAGGCGTGCGGAGTCTGTCAAAGCACATTTGAGTAGCGTAGCAGCATTTCTATTAACTCTTTCTTTCTGGAAAAGGACACGCGTCCAACATTGGAACTATAAAAGAGTAAATGATGATTAGACGAATTGGTAAAAATGGACTTGCAATGTGGTATTCCAGCCTAAAAGAAAGTGGTAAGCCACCGCACATCCCAAGTTATATATAAATTATTAATAATAATTTATCCTTATTTTGTAGGATATATTTATGTTCATATTTCTTATTTTATAAGTACCTATATCAGCTGTGTCCGCGACTTCGTCCGCGTGAAATTTAATAAAAAAGTTATTGTTCAGTTATTGCGCAATGGTGGCATGCGCGTGGACTGCGCGTGGTACTGAACAGCAACAATACTATTTTATAACTCTAAAATTCTAAAATGAAAGTAGCCTAAGTTACTCCTTATTACATTAGCTATCTGTCAGTGAAAGTCCCGTCATAATTGGTCTAGCCGTTCCAGAGATAAGCTGGAACAAACAGATAGACGGACAGACAGACAGACAAAATAGTAAAAAAATATTATTGTGGTAAATGTACCGTGTATATATGTATAAATGTACATATGCATTTAGTAAAAAGCAATTATTTTAATATTACAAACAAAAACTTCAATTTTAATGTATTGGTATATACAGATGTATACCTATGTTAGTTTTGTTCTTACCACTTAATTCCCAATGCTCAAACCTCTGGTCCGCTACTTCTATTAAATAAAAAATAACAACCGCGTAGAAGACAGTAAACCCGAAACTGTTACCGTTACAACGTCGGTAAAGTAAATATCACTGTTCCCGGAAAGACGTTCCCGGGGAATTGAGCTTATTAAGCGACTTTATGGTTTATTTAGGTTTTATATTCAGCTTAATCTGTAACTGAAAGCCGTGTTATCCGACAACGTGGATATTACCCGGAATTAAGGAAGATCACTGGTTTGATGAATACTTTCATATTAAGATTGATGGGGATGAGGATGGGGATGGAGGATGGGAATGGAGGATGAGGATGGGAGATGAGGGATAGGGATATATTACGTAGTATATTTAGAACTTCGCGTCCTCTGCCTATCCCGTAAGGGGTCTCGCGTGACTATATCATAACTCTGTAATAAATCGCTTTAACCATTATATGCATTCAATACCATTTTAAAATACAACAACGACAAACGAAAAAAAAACATTGACATCAGCAAAAAACACATCGTTTCCAGTTACCTTTTAATTTTCAAAAGATCGATTTTTTTGTAACCTCTCCTATAGCGGTTCGTAAACAACCCATAAATAAACATAAACAAGTAAACATCCCGTAAACACGATGACGTCCAAATGAAAAATATTCCCTTAATTGAAAACAAACAAGACCAACGTATGGAATATTCATTTCCTTCTCGTTTGCTCAACATCGGAACTATCACATAAACAAAACTATATTTGTGAACTGTGTAAATACGCAAACGATATTTAATTTTTTTTTTAACCCATTTGTCATTCCACTGTTGGAATATGGGTCTCCTCTCATATTTATTTAATAGATAACTTTAATCTGTCAATTACTGAAATAATTGATTTGGAGATTATCACAAAAACCTGTTGGTTCAGTGGGTCAGTGGTGGTGTGATTTGAGCCGGGGATCGTGAGTTCGTTTGCTTAAAACTTGTTACATACAATATCAACTATTTGATACCAACACGCGTTTGTAATAATACTTCTTTAACACTGGTAATAACATCTCCGAATTTTGATAAAAAAACAATTGTGAATTAACTTTTTTAAATTTAAAAATAATTCTAACCATAAAACGAAACATCATTTTTGTAATCCCCGATGGGGTAGGCAAAGGAATGTAGTATACTCCCACATTTCAACAGTTACATTTAAGTCCCATGGAATAGGTGGTGAGCCTAAGAAACATTCTAGCGTCGTTTTTTCAAGAACAATGTGTAATAATTAACTTTTCTTTATCATATTGGACACAAAATAGGTATACATTCAGATCTATTAAGATGTATATGTATACATAATTTATTATTATTATTATTAACAATTACTATTATAATTGACTCACCGCCTATTTCATGATGGGACGTAAACGTAACTAGCGAAACGTAGGAGTGTACTACAAGCGTAATGTTACGTTTTATTGTAATAAAATGTTATTTAAATATCAACAATTTATATAGCCTAAGTACCCCGGTTTTATATTTCCTCCGAAAGCAACAGAAAGGACCGTAAAAAGGCGAGCGAACCCTCTCAGTATCTGTTATCACTAGCGGTGAATGAGAAGAATGGTATTTCGATACCGTAACACGACTCACCTGCTCCATGATGGCAATAACCGCGGAAAATCGCCTTTGTGTTGCTGAAAGGGGAGAATACTACCCCCAGATTACCTCCGAGCCCCTCGACTCGTTTGATGAAAGGGTTATTTACGTCCTGTTCGGGAAAACTTTTGCTGTAACACAGTTCGTGCACTACCTACGTCCTTTTTTATGTAAATCGTGTAATAGAGGGAGAGCGTTTTATCTGGGTTTTTAAATCTGGTCACGACCGGTGCTATGGGAGTTTAATAAACTTAAAACTTTGGTTTATCTTTCAAGGTGATTTTCTGTAAGTAGTGGTAGGGTGCAGGTACATCTTTTAGTCAGTTAAGAAACTATGCAATACTTTTTATGTTGTGAAAGACAAAGCTAGAGATATTGGATGTACCATACCTACATATCTGTGTACTGCATACAAACAAACTAAGATCTCGGTACCACAAGCAGTAATGAAAAAATAAAGACATTTCTGACATCATTCATCGCACTTGCAATGTATTATATATTATTATGAATATGATAGATACAGTCCCTGTCACAGTCCTGTGCAGTATAATAAAGGAAAAATTATATTGTATCGTATCGCATCGCAACGCATCGAATCGCGTCGCATCCTCATATATAGAATCATATACGAGTATATCATTATTTATATAGGATTATCTCATGGCATCTTATAGTATGTAAAAGTACATAGTCTAAATAATACCACGCCACATGATAGCCAAGTGTAAAACATGTAACATACATATGTAATATGCTTGTATCATGCTCCCTTTGATTATGACCAGTATTACTCGTAGTATATACACCACACATGATAGTTTTCTCAAGGGCTTAATCATTAATTTCTATAATCTGAAAAATTACTCCACGTATCAAGACACCAAATCCTTGCGAAGTGGTCACCATGTCGTTCAAACATAAAACACGCCGCCCTCGCCCCATCAAGGGTTCATTCAGCCTCAGGATATATCCGGTGTTATATCGCCTGAAACTGTGCGTTTAGGTTCCGTAAGTACTAAGTTTAAGTTAACCTCTTTTGTTAATAACGATTTCTTTAATGTCTTTTGGTGTTAATCTTGAACTAAATCATGTGTGATATTGAAATGTGATTGGATTTGATTTATGAAATTATTATACAAAATCCTAGTTTATTATAGTCCATTACAGTTTAGTTGAGAGAATATGGAATATATTATATAAATTCAATCGACAATATGCACATATATAAAATGTTTGCAGATGTCTTAGAGATGTTGAATTGTCTTAAAAATCGCACGGATACTGTATTAATTTTTATGCTTTTAGACATGTCTAATATGTTCCAAGACATTTCGGTCAATGCACACAGATTGTGAAAAAGGTATGGGCAGTGGGAAATTCTGAACGGAATCCTAAAAAGAAAAGTGCCCGGTCTCAACCCTACTCAGATATCTACGCATACTCATTGCCTTATTTATAGTCAACTTTCAATTTAGGGGTCTGTGAGGGGAATCCCACAATTAAGGCCCATTGTCTGCGCACCAGATGCGGAGGGTCTAGCTTTGTGTCCATCAATTGCTCGTCGCTGGATTCGCTACAATTTACATACATACATACCTTCAGGCTAAGTCCCTTTAAGGTATAGGCAGAGAGCACAAAGTTCCTAGTATTTATTCTAGCAGACAGTTTTTTAATTTTGCAAATTACATTTTTCAGATAATTAATTTAAATACGAAGTAGGTACAAGCATTTCTTTTGTTTGTGTAACTTATAGTTTTAGCAGAGAATCTGCGTGCTGAACCGGGTGTCGTTGATTCGATTATCACCGAGGAGAAATATTTGTGTGATGAGAGAAAAAAGTATGTAAATAAGTATATATTTGTATATATTGGGGTAGGGGTTCCGTTGTTTTGCTACGATAACATAAGCCATTCATATTTACATTAGGTCATCTATGGAGATGTCTCAAGTTCTCATTATTATATTATTAATTGAAAATGTTAATATGGACATTTTATACACAAAAATAAGAATTAAGGAACAGAAATTTAAAATAAATAATATTCTTTGTCTCTAGAAGAGAGTTTGAACAAAATCCAATGCTTGCGTCAAACAATGAACACACTGAAGCCATTGTGGTGCGGATATTAATATGACCAACGGCATATTATTAACTTTAAAACTTCGCGCACAAGGGTACATGGGATAATATTATTATATCGTCGGGTCAAGTCTCGTACAGGGTAGGAAGAAAGCACACAATATGTAGGACAAACATATTTATTTGCTCGCCTGCTTGCTGTGTGCCCATTTTTCCCACTTGTCCACTTACCTCTGTGTAAACTTGCATGCTTATCTGCTTGCCTGCTAGCCTGCTTGTATGTTCGGTAGCTTACTAGCAATTCAATAAACAACTATAGGTAATATCTAATGAAATTATATATGTATAATTGTTGTAATCTATAAAAGTTATATTGGAAATGTAATTATCATATTATTTTGCGTTAATATTCATTAACTAAAATGTGTTCAACGAAAAATAAGATAATAACTTATTATAACCAATATTAATGCGCAATGATATACCGACATTTTTGATTTCATTCTGTACTAGCTTGTGTTACACAGATATATACGTTAACCCTGCGTCTCCTTAATACATTGCCGTCCATTTTTCGAGACGACTGGGTCCAAGAGGCCCTAACATTCGTAAATCCCTATAAAATACGATTCTCCGCAAACGGGTACTTGTTTACTTCGTATATACGGTTATTTATCGTATACGATTAATAAGGAAATCCGTATGAGGAAAAATTTCTGTCCATTTTTATCTTTGATTCATGTTCGGGTAAGATTTTTTCACAATTTGATTAAAGTACAGACGATTAATAATCATTTGGATGTATTATTAAAGCGAAGTTTTTAATTGGCCTTAAAACAATTATTTGACCAAAAATGTAGCTTACAACGAACCGAAACTACATAAGTGGAATAAAAATGAAACAGACAATGTGTCAGGTATCGAATTTCATTCGATTATACCCCTAAGTGGTCTAGTCGCTAATGAATTTCAAATAACGGTCGGCAGAAAAAACAAAGCGAATGGCACGATGGAAACCTCAAGGGGAATCTGCTTTGAAACATAAATTTAGGTACCTATAAATTTAGGTACAGCTTTAGCTACATATATGACAGATGGAAATACAGCTCATTTGTAACCGCAAATAAAATTGTGTTTTTTTATATAATATTACCTTCCGACCGCGATATTCTTTGCGTGACCCAGGTTAAAAAGAAGTATTACATACTTTAACGTATTATTTCTTATAAAAAGAAAATGGGGACGAAATCTAAATTGGCTTCAGTGTCATCTAGTGACATAAAGTAGAACTAAATACATATTTTATTATAGCCCCATGAGTGCGAGTTTTATAAAAAGTATATTATCATGCAGTATGTGACAGAATAACGACATAGTTATTTAATAATAATAATAATAATAATCGACCCATTTGTCATTCCACTGTTGGAATATGGGTCTCCTCTCATATTGAGAGGG
>DWME01001392.1:0-25136 GCA_018244795.1 Parelbella ahira ahira
GTAGGTAGCGCGCCGCTACAAGCTCTTCACATCCAACCGCTGTCAGCCACTTGTGTGTATCGTCACTCCACTTACTCCGACGTCGTTCTACATTGAGTTTGCTAACAATATCTCCAAAAAATATCCTGTTATGAAATTTTAAAGTTTATTCTAGCACATTCATTCCATGGGACCTCAACGTAACTGGTGAAACGTAGGAGTGTTTACTACACTCATCTTCCTACCCCTTCGGGGATTACAGGTGTGATGTTACGTTTTGTTACGTTCTAGCATAAAAAGCATAATTTCACGTTTTGTTCAATATTCGCATATCTGTCAGTTTCTTAAATACAGACTGAAAATAGTTGTCTCAATCAGAGGTTGTACCTACAGAAATTGGTGATATTGTAATGTTGTAAAAAAATATCACACAATGTTTAAAAGTTTATTTTTCTATTCATTATAGTCGACTTTTTGAAATATACAAATTTCTTAAGATCATACACTCAAAAATAAAGATTTACCTGTATTTTTATTATTGGGGTCCATTTAGACCTCCGATACTAGATGCGTTTAAAACACTAATACTAGTAAAGGGCTTAAGTCAACCATAACCGATGTTTAGGACGCCCCATCGTTAGCGATGTCACTTGTTCAATGTTATGACCTTGAACGGATGTCATTGCTCACTATATATGTCTGCTCAGCTCATCTGTGCAGTTTCGGTTACGGGCTAAAGAATAATAACACATTTTGTGACAATCCGCACCAGGCCATCTGCTGCTATACTAGAAATACTCTGTGATTGTAAGCGTATGCTTTAAATACATAGTTTTATATGTAACATAACAAATATTGGAGCTCATCGCACAATTATTGTATATATTATTATATCGTCACGTCAGGTAATTTACGGGGTAGCCAAGTAGCACTCAGTGGCAAAAATCTCTACGCTTGCAGACCTGACGTGTATCTATAGTCTTTTAACTGGCCCATTGAAATAAATGGTCTGAATCGCAATGAAGCCCATAACTCTGAACTCAGCAAGCAAAGTAAAAAACTACCAGACCAGGAGACCACTGAATCTAATCACACGAATAAAGTAGACAAACATACTCGTAGCGTGCGCCAACTGTCCTTCCG
This sequence comes from Parelbella ahira ahira, assembly GCA_018244795.1. Classification (NCBI taxonomy): domain Eukaryota; kingdom Metazoa; phylum Arthropoda; class Insecta; order Lepidoptera; family Hesperiidae; genus Parelbella; species Parelbella ahira. The sequence goes on from DWME01001392.1 coordinate 1,123, forward strand.
AATCGCCCTACTCTCTACAACATCTGTACCCTTCACATTAAGAGATGAATGACCAAGTTGGCAACGAGCACAGAGCTGGCACGCGCGTGCAGTGACTCACCCGTCGTCTGGGAACCCTACTCCCACTTTATTAGAACTTCTTGCTTTCAATCCGACTAAACTCATTTGTCATTTGTGTATATTAATTAAACAATGCTGTTGTCTTCCAGCAAAGATTTAAGATACTTATCATAGCCTAGTCCTTTAAAGAGTCACTCCGAGTCCTTGGTTTCAAAATATGGCGCGCACCTCCTTACAAAACCAAACGCGTTTAATGGCTAAATATTTGCTGAAACCGTACAAACATTAGAGTTTTATAAAAATGATCTCTTAAGGCGTGTGAAGTCTGCCAAGCACTACCCGCACTTTATAGGCGTAGCATGCGCTGGCCCTATTCCTCTCAATCTTAGAGACCTATATCCGACGGTGGAACAATTAATGATGATGATGCTGCCATTAGACCATAATATGCAACGCCGAGAAAGTGCGTTGTTCATTCATTAATTCTCCACGGGTCCCACCCCAATCGGAGGAAGGCTACTATACTCCACCACGTTGCTCCAGTATCCCACGTAGTACAGATGATTATTTTAGGATATTTCAATAATGATAACAATTAATTATCATTACCGATTGTCACCGGTCAATAGAAAAACATGTTATAAAAGCAGGATAATTTGCAAGGGGAGGAAGCAAATAATTCGAAAAGGCGATGTAAAATATCCGTTCCCAGATAACGAAATAAGGCAACACCACTTATCTTTAACCATTTTCCGGTTAAAAGCCCACGTAGCCCAGTTCGGGATTACGAGTTCCTTGTCCCTATTTACAGTCCCTTGGGGATATCGAACCGGGAGCACGAACTTTGACCGCTTCACTCACGTGAACTGTTCTTAGTAGACTTGATTCGTTTTTATTATTACTTCTATTTAAGAAAGCTTGTGCTCAAATCTGTGTGGGTAAGATTAAAAGGCAATTAAGATATCAGGTAGTCCACTTTAATCATTAGAATTAAAAATCAAAATGTAAACTCATAAAGAACATACAAGCGGGTATTTCTGTTGCAAAACAAAAAAATGTTAAAGAGATCTGCGCACAACAGCTAAGGACTGAGCTGAATGGAGTGCCCTCCCAGGACGCGACAAAAAACCAATATTCATAAAAAATCTTCATCTAAAATGATCCTGTGAGGCATGGTTCCCAAGACACTGGCAGCATTACCCCGCTGAATTATATAAGCCTCTGTGGGAAATAGTTCTACCCCTTTAGTGCCTAGGGACAAGAACCAGCCTGGTCGATATACCTGACACAAACTTTTTTGTGTCAGAAAACCTAAATTCTGTGATGTCTCTGTGACATCTAGAATTTTCTAATGTCAAGTATATTGTGTAACTAAGATTTTTTCATTGAATCGCTTCATCGAACGCGCTTCCTCAGTTCTGTTGCCACGCAGATGTTATTGCCAAATGGTCTCTCCATCCAACAAAAACTTATCAAAGGTCAGACGAAAAAAGTCCGATTAATTTGATTCTTACACGAAGCTTCTAATGAGTAGAAATGGCATTGACAAATCTTAATCATATTAACACACACACACACACACACACACACACAAGCACACATACACACTCACAGACACACGAATTGGCACACGCGAACACCCACTGACGCACACACAAACACACTTAAGGATTTTAGTACCTATATTTTTAAAATGATGATTTAAAATGATGAGTACTGTCATCGTGCGCGCATACATAAAACAACTGGATAGATTTTTTAGTTTTATTTCTTAGAAGTAGGTATTTGTCTTAAAAAAAAAATGTAGACTTGTAATCATTCCATCTAGAATTGTTAAAGTTCTAAGTAACTACCATTTATAGTGATATTTTTGATCAGCAAAATATATTTTTGCTTCCAATTTTTTTGTTTTGTTACAGACGAATGTAGTACACTCCCACGTTTCAGCAGTTTAAGTTTACGTCCTACAATAGAAAAGGTGGTGAGTCTATTGCCATACACCAGGCACAGAGCCAGACTTCGAGTCGCTACTAAAAAATTTTGTTACAAAATCTAAGTTAGAAAAGCTCAATAGAACCCAACACGGGTTAAAACTCAGGACCTCTCGATCTGCAGTCGCACTATAACTACTCGACCAACGAGACAGCATTATATTATATTAGTATAGGTATATATGTACTGTTTATTCTTTGTTGTTACTAACTAAAGGCGGAATGTTTATAATTATTTTATGTATTTCTGCCACCTGACAGTAAGTCTAATTTATTAGTTATCACATGTACAAATAAATAAAATCTTAGCGAATTATTTGACTATTTTCATTCTTACGAATATAACTGACGTATAGTAGTGGAAATGTCTCATATACATAATATGTTTGTCTGAGCAATTCATAGACACAACGATCTCCTCTACATCGCATTTCTATCATTTTCACAGTCTATGGTGATTTTTTTCGTAAGATCATCAGACAACTAGGAATTTCAATATCAACTGAACCATTTCAGCCTTGCGTTTTTCTTGTTATTTTCCTTCATTATCGGAAAAACTAATTGGTAATCTTTAGATCGAAATAGCATTTAGATTTCACGCAGTGCTGATTCTAAATGTACGTATCTCGTAAGCTGACAAAATGTTTTCAAGAGTTTTTTGCCGCCATTTTTTATATCTCTCTTTCTCTCTCTCTCACTTGAGTATAATTGGAATAATTGACCTAGTTTAGTTGTTTACGGAAATGCCAAGAAACGTTGGTGCTGACAGCTTAGTACATAGTAATAATGTTCAGAGACAGACGTGGATCTATGGCCGATCAAGAAAAAGTTATCTCAAAATAATTCCTGATATTTTAAATATCCGATAAAGTCTTCCCACCCAAGTCGTTGTCCCAGCTATAACAATAGGCTCACCCTATTTGCTATAGGACGCAAAATTTGACTGCTGAAGAGTGTGAGTATTACTCCTCTGCCTGCCCCTTCCGGGTCTACAAGCGTGATGTTATGCTATAAAGCTGTGCAAATGCAAGCGTACGTCCGTGAACAGTAATACACGTTGCACCAGATGCGCTTGGCTCGTAATGCGCCGCCCGACCCGATTTCACATCCACAAACAGTTTATATCGTACATTCGGTATATTACTACTAGCGATCATTTCATTATGTACACGCGCGAATTCTGCAACGTTTCCAGTAGAATCATTGCAGTCGTGGATCCAGTTGTTAATAAAAGTGTCCGCTGAGTCGCGGGTCGTGGGTTCGATTCCAAATGAATATATTTAATTGACTAGCGCCAACTTTTATTCTGAGTTGGCTTAAATTTGTGTGTACAATAATTGTTTGATGGTTATAATATTTATTTGAACACGGGTTCTGGAGTCTTCCTAAAATATTTTATGAAATTTGTAAAACGTATAAAATAAGATAAAATTTTTCTTAACATTTTCTTATCAAACTCGGAATAAACATTGGAATAAATTGTTGAAATGTATCGGTAAGTTGCTATGAAGTTGCTCGGCCGTCGTCTAGCTACGACGTTTCTGACACTGACAAGTGTATTTAAGAGGAAGTCTTACAGTCGTGTGTATGATATAATAACTTGTTATCTCTAAAAATTTACATATAAACTTAAGTACGAGACATCGTGATATCGATTACGAACCCGCATGCCCAGCGTGGAGAATTTGTCTGAGTACATAAGTGCACATGCAGTGTAACATATCAAAAACACTGTCTTTCAGAAAACAGTTCGGAAAGTTTGAAATCATAATTGATCTGTCAATATAATAATGGTAATATACATATAATAGAATAGTCTATAAGTGATATAATATTATGTATAATAGTCGTAGAATAATTATGATTTACAGTCTTTATGAACTGCTTCCTGAAAGAGTATTTTGGACGTATTAAACTCTAGTTGCAAATGAGCGATGTATCAATTTAGTCAACAAGTTCATTTTATTTTAGAAACTTTACATTTAATATAAAACTGTAATGAAACATCACATTTTGAATCATTGTAGTTTTAATAAATATCAAAAATAGTCTACCAATTTTGGAATGTTATGGTACAGCACCGCGCGCTGTTGGATTGTTAGTGTAACCAGGTAAGGGATGAAAAGTATTAAACTTGGGATTGCAATAAAACACATTTTCTCCAAATACACCTTCTACTGGCACAGTTAAAATGGTAACATTACCAGCAAACTAACCCTTAAGTCCTCGTGATATCGCTACCCCTATTTGTTTCCGTCATCAGCTGCCAATATCAGGGGAACGTGCTCTACCCCTGATATTAATACAAAACGCAATATTAAATTTATATGTAGGTATGTTTGTAATAGTATACCTAATTAAAATATTTTCATTGGCACGTTGGTTTCACAAGTTTTCTATTTCAAAATATTTAATGCATATCTAATATTAAAAACCCGATAATACTGAACGTGACCCGGGGATAAAAACCAGGACCCACACGCACGCGCACACACACTCTCTAACACACGCACACGCTCGTGCACACGCACGAACACACGAACACACGCACGTACGCACGTGCACAAACACACACACGTATGTATAGATTTTTAGTTGTAAATAAACTATAGAATCACGCACGCTGTCTGTGTACAGGCACTGCGAGACCAGGCCGAGAAATAAATAACCCAAACATATCTTTAATTAAATGAATCCGGAAACTGCGAAAAGATTAATAGTTGTTCACGTGTTATTTCATCCTCCTCTGTTTACGTACATATATAACAGGGAAGTGTTGGGCCAGCGCGGACGTTTATATAAGTAGGTATAACTAGGTGATACCCGCGACTTCGTCTGCTCTGTTTATCACATTAACAATATATTTTGTTTTCAGAGAGGGAAACAAGAAATAGTGGGAGTTACTATATACCTACTTTATTTATTTTAAGAAGCGCTGAAAATATAGTTCGTTTTTTAAACTGATTAACTTTACATTAAATGAAAATATCGCTATACAATTTTAAGCGAAAGACGGTCTATGAAGAAAAACAAAACAATTTTTACCGAAATTTATCTACTTTTACCGTAAAATAATTTATATAAATATAAAGAATTAATTATTATCATTCCGAAATAAAACAAAATATATTTATAACACATTTGTATAGAACATAACCACACTGTCAAGCATAACTAGCTACAGGCTGAACGACAGTGTATTATTGGTATTATTACTATATCATCAACTCATCTACCTTGGAAGTGCGCAGAGAGCACCGGGTGTCAAACATCTCTCTCCCTACAAACCTGTCATGTTTCTTCTACGTTGATCACTCTCCTCATACACGCGCGCCGGTTTCAGTGACTTGCGATAGTGTGCATCGACCCTAATTCTTTGAAGAGCACGCTGTGTGAATCACGCAAAGTGTTCACATAAAAATACCAGCGACAATGTACAGATGCTTTTATTTGGACACGACGCGGAAGCAGCCGACCGGCCATTACGCTGGCCGCCGTGCAGACCGTTGTTATGTTTAAAATTGTTTTAATTACACATTAATCAGGGTCCAGGTCTCGCGGCCACCATGGGTTGTTGAACTGACAGCAGAGGCCACATAATTTACTGACGCTGCCCGTCAGTCATAATTGCGTTAGCGACGACTTCATCTTGTTGTATTCTCTCGATGCTTCTGTGAAGCGTTTTGTAATTTTATATCGTAATCATCAGCCTGTCTCGGTCAACTGCTAGATACAGGCTTCACCACAAGTTGGATAGCAGGCTGCACCACAGGGAAGTGAAGTTGGCTTGGACTCATAAGATAGAGCTAGGAAAGCTTCACATCCCCGACCAATTTACATGTGTCTGGATTTAAGCAGAAGTATCGTATCAACATTAGCCGTATTACATGTAACTATAGAAAGATCATATCATTATCGTAATAATAAAGATATTTAGCATTTGGTACTCTCTGCCTTATTTATAAGAGACTTGGTTTGTTGATATAATGGTAATAATTAGCTACATCATATTTTATTTTCCCACCGCTGAGCACGTACTCGTATTCAGAACCATCTAAAACATACCAACACTGCCCATTTTATTCACGTTTCAAATTTTGTAAGTGAAAAAGTGTAAAATTTTTGAACCACTGTTTACAATAAAAATCCACTCGAGTGCCCCTTCGGCCTCTGATTCAACTCTATCGGGATTTTCTAGAATTTTCGACATTTCCTCACTCTATCGCGATCGAGTCCGCACGGTAGAGATAACAATGAATAAATAATCTGCAAAGCCGTTTTGTGATTTTACACATCTCTACAAAACAGTTAAGTCAGATATTGGTAAAAACAGTTATTCTGAACTGGAGACATTAGGAATAAAATCAGCATACATAACATCTTGGGCATATCCACACACAGCCTATTTCGATCGCTAGTGGAACACTAGTATAATTTAATAACCGCTATCAAAACCACAACTTCACGCCTGTAATCTCTTAAGGGGTAGGAAGAGTATTCTAACACACTCCTATGTTTCACCAGTTATGTTTAAGTACCACAATGGAATAGGTGGTGAGTCTATTACCATAGACCGGGAACAGATCCAGACTCCGAGTCACTATTAGAAAATGTACGTTAGAAAAATCCGATAGTACCTGACCCGGGATTTGTACCCAGGACCTCTCGATCAACAATGACGCTTTGCAACCATTCGACCAAGAAGGCAATCAATCGCTATCACATCCCTGAAACAATTTATCCTTATCAAGATTTTAGTATACCTCTTAAGCAAATGATAGTGACTTTGGAATGCCCTTCAGCGATACACCTTCGTACTGAATTCACTTCGCAAAATGAAACTGCACCTCATTCTAAATTTATAAAAATAGAATTGACGTATCGCCACTAAGAACCACAGAGTTAAGAATTTAGACGTTAAAAGTTATAGATTTAAACATTTTTAGCAGTTCATATGTTTCGTGCAAATAGTTTCTGGTACTGCCAGAAGTATGCAGAAAATAAAACTAATAAAAAGTGATAGAAAAATTTTCAAAGACAGCAAATATATCACGGTTACTGGTGGAGGCTGGGTACAGATCTCTAATAACATTTAAGCCCTGCAATGAAATAAGAAACTGAACTAAGTGGAATTGTTTTAGGAGTACATAGACTTATATTGGCACAAATGGTAAACCATCACGAGTATCCATTGCCTTAGCCATACTGCGATTGGGAAAATTGTTATTTTTAAAAATGCTGAAGGAGTTTGTCTGCTTGATAGTTTCTGCCGAATTTCATAAGTTAGGCGACGTTTAAAACCGTTGAATTTTAACTACGAGAATGTATGACGTTTATCAAATATATGTGTCTACCTTCCTGATTAAGAATAACACAATTTGATTTTAGAATTGGAGATTGTTCTTACCAATAAACAAACTGAACTCAAAACGTGTTATATTATGGAATAAAATAATTAAAATCAGTGTTCTAATGCGTAATTTTTCAACACTCATTAGGTGCGACGGTTACCAGGCCTATCCACAATAGGGTTCCGGGATCGATTACCAGCTGAGCGGATACCTGACCAGTAAATTTTATTACGTCTTCCGGGTGCGAGTCTTTGTACAATGTTGTCTTATCTTAATGCCATTTCTGTATTTTCTAACCTCTATATAAGTGACCGATTACGTCATATATACTTACGGACTATCTTCCAGCTCAATCCATTAAGGAATTAGATGCATCGATTTGCGTGTCTCGAGTTGATATAGTTTATATTGATTACTGCCTTACAGAAGTTCTGTTATCAATGAAAGCGTGGAAAGCTCAAGTAAGCTTTATTTTTAACAGTGTCACTTTCGAATTCAATTTAAAACTTTCATTTCACGAAGAATTAATTTGTATGAATGTAGAAGAAGCGTGTCAAGTCTGTAAGAATCGGGCCAATTCACAATCGGCTCTCTCTGCCTACCACATAAGGGGCTTGACGTGATGACATAAAAACAATTGTTATTCGTATTTCATCACAAGGAACAGAGTAATTTAAATAATTGTAATTTTCGTACAGCCTACCCCACAAGAGAGCTGACGCGACGATATGATAATAATAAATAATAAGTTCTTGTGAAGCGCCACTGCTGATCGAGAGGTCCTGGATTCGATTGCTAGGTAGTAGAAACTGTGAGACTGGATTTGTTCCCGATATGAGGCAATAGACTCGCTCCTGTAGCATTGTGGGACGTAGAATTTAACTGATGGTTCGTGGGAGGTACTACGCTCCTCTGCTTATCCCTTTGGAGAATAAAGGCGTGAAGATGAAAAAAACTCCACTAAAGGAACACAAATTCCAGCACTTACGTGTCCTAATAGAAATCGGTATTTTCTCTAACTTCCTGCAAGAGATTGAGGAACTTTTATTTATCTTTCCCATATACTATCACGCCAGGGCCCTTAAGGGGTAGACACCGAGTGCCAAATATGTCTTTCCCTGCAGTTCTGACGTGCTTTTTCTACATTAATTACTTTTACCAATTATCATTGTAGTACTCGTATTTTTAGCTTTTATCACTTATACCATAAATAAAAATGTTGTAAAGCAGTGATAGCCTAGTGGTTGAGAATTCAGCCTCTCACTCCGGGGGTGCTGAGTTCAAATTCATGGCGCGCACCTCTTTACAAATGTGCGTTTTAAGTTTAAATATCACCTGCTAACGGTGAAGGAAAACATCGTAAGGAAACCTGCACACCTTAAAATTTATAAAAAAAAAAAAAAATTCTGATGTGTGTGAAGTCACTGCAATGCCAACCTGCACTTGGCCTGCGTGGCAGACTATGGCCTTAACCCTCTCAATATGAGAGGAGACCCATATTCCAACAGTAGAATGACTAATGGGTCGATTATTATTTATTTTTAAAAATGTTGTCCAGGGTGGCTAAAATCGCTTACCAATCACATTGAAGATAATAAAAGTGATGAGTCACGTTCGAGGGTCATTTATCTGAGAACTGACCGCATTGTACACATTATGTTAAATCTGATACAGCTGGGTATGGAGTTATTGCCTCAGCGAGGTTGAGCAGTTGAAAACCAAAGGAAGGCGAGTGATTTTTATTTTTGTATGTTTTCATTGACTCATTACTGGCTTCAGCTATTAGCCTTTGATCTTTCAACTGCGTCCTCAGCCAAACCGGGCGTCATTCCTCTGATCTTTTGTATATACAAACAGAGCCTTAGAAGACCAATAGTAAAATGACCTCCTCCATCATCATCACCCAACTTTGTCCAGATAGTGAAGAATTTAAGATATATAATCCACGGATTTTGTATATTTGGCCAATTACGTGAAGAAACTTGATAAGTAATAAGAAGTTTCTAATTTAGAACTGCTACTAGTGACTCCGAAGTCTGGTTCTTTGCCCGGTTTGTGGCAATAGACTGACTACCTTTTCCATGGGCCGTAAACGTAACTGGTAAAACGTGGGAGTATACTACACTACTCCGCGTACCCCTTCGAGGACTACATGCGTGATGTTACTTTTTTTTATATAATTGTTAAAATATTTCATATTTCTCAGTGTAGATAACAAAGTACTGATATTAATTCGGAATTCAAAGTGGTTAATTTACTTACACCGATAATGTGACACGAGTGTTCTAACGGATAATTTGACCGATTGCTTTACAAATTTAGCTCCCAATTCATTTGTTTAATTTCTGCTGCGCACTGTTTACCCAATACACATAGTCAGATCATGATTGACAGATGTTTACGTAAACATCGAGAATTCTTCGACATCACTTGCATAAGAATCAATTTACAATAAAAATATTACGCTATTGTCCTAAAGTAAACGATTTTGCTATTCTTATAAGATTCAGTCATCCCGCTATTTATAAAATGTACGCAGAGATATTTATGCAGCTTCATTTAAATTATAAAATTTAAACTCTTGCCATAGAACTTTAACCAATGTTCGTCTGATGGATAGATTAACGACTACACCCAAATTCGCCGTTAAGCATTTCACTTTCTGTTAGACTCAGCATCCATCCCAACATCGCATATATATCTTCAGGACTCAGGACTCATCTGGAGTTCATCAGACACTAGCCTGTCAAACTGTAAAGTAATCAAACATGATTCAGTCCCACCAAGACACAAAGTCACACTAAAATAATATGTCATAGTGTCGTATAGTCATAAACAAATTGTAAATGTACTTGTTGTTGTAAATATTTCTCTAGACCCCTTTTATCGTTGCGCTGTTGGTCACCTTTCAGAGTGACATACATATGTGTTGGTATATGTGTACATAATTATATAAATATATGTACGAGCAATGACAAAGCTGTTAACACAGTTCTAACGGCGTCCTGCATCCATCAGGCCGCGTGTATCGGCGCTCTGCCGCTTGCACAATAAACTGCTGTAGAGTTTTAGTGTCAGGAGTAACGACCCCGTTCCAGAATTAACTGCCGACATTTTCGTTTTCACGTAATACGAAGGTGCCAAACGTGGCTTGCGTTTAACACGATTTTTCAACACGATTCATTATCATCCTGGCCTATTTAAGTCCACCGCTGGACATAAGCTTCCTTTGGGGGTTTTTATCCACATTCCCCACGAGTTGGCACATTAATATTGACAAGATAACAACTTGGCGCTCTTGACCATCGTGGTGCACGACAGCCTTAAATCTGAGAGGAAAATAATGTCCAACAGGAAACATAGGATTTAGGCCAAAAAGCTTGATGATGATAATCAAACTTTGTACTCAAATGCTCGACGCCTACGAACTACGATTTGCTCATTAAAATTTGTTTCCAATCTTATCGCGGAGTCATAAAACGGCAACATCCGCCATTTAAATGTCAAGGCTGTTAAGAAATAAACGCAGTAAACAAACGCGCCCAGATCCTTGCGGGTATTGTTGAGTTGGATAAGATAGAAGAGAGAATAGAGAATAAGATGTATTTTCTATATAATTTCCTGGTACATAGTCTAACTGGCCCGATGGTCGTGATTTCGATTCCCACGAACAATATATTCTTTGTGCTGGGCACTAGTATTTGTTCAGTGTCTGGGTGTAAACAGCCATTCGGTAACCGTAACACAAATTCTCTTAATAATTATTTTGGGATGAGTGGCCGTGTGTGCAGATGTCCCAAGTTATTATTATTACCATGGAAAGTAATAATGATGCCACATTGTAATGTCGGTAATTTTAAATACATTAAAAATTAACCGTTAAAAATAGGTTTTTCTTACGGGTTAACTTCCTTAGTAACGATGAGGTTTATAACAAGATAAAAAGAAAAAAACGACTCTAAACGTGTCTCCTCTTTATGGAGTGCCTCGTAAGAATAATAATTAATATGACATGACGCCTGTTTTTCCCCGATAGCATAGCCAGAGCGGTGTAATTCCCTCCCACCATACCCCAGCTATGTTGTATATCCAATGGAATAGAGGAGGAGCCCATTGTTATGCATCGAACACAAATTCAGGGTCGAAGTAGGTAGGAATTTCATTTAAAAAAAATCCAAATTGTAGCCGATCTGGAATTCGACCCCAGGATCTCCCGATGGGCAGACGCGTTTGCGACCACTCGACAAATTAGGCAAACAATACTTCTATTTTTTAATTATCACATTAAATGTTTTCTTACAGATCATAATGTTCAATACGAAAAGTAACTTAAATCTACTGTACCGGCTCACTCGTCCAGTCCACGCAGTGTTGTCCTCATTGCATACAAACATTTTCGAATTGATAACATCCTGTCTTAAATTAGTATACAAACCATAGATTAATAGTTTTTAACTGAATTCCAACAGATTTATACTGTACTAGCTGAGCCCGCGACTTCATTCGCGTGTGTTATTATATTTTACAAACGACGGCAGACGGCATGTAGTTGACCACCACTGAAAACGTAGTGAGTATAAAAATACCTGCTTTTTATAAAATTTTAATGACTTTAAATTAAACGAAGATACAGCAATATTGATTTTAGATAGGGCCAAACATGACATTCTTAAGTGGAAACAAAATTAACAAACAAGAGTAAATATACCAGGTTTTTAAGCATAAATCATTTGTTTATGACTCTATAGAAAGCGAGCAGTTATAAATTTTCAAATACAATTTCTATAATAAAAATTAAACGGCTCTTGGATATTTGAAAACAGATTTTAAACATGAATGTTATAGTATGAAATATTCTGTATCAATTTATTCTGCGTAGCGGTTCTCCCTCGGCCCGTCGACGTTCTATTTTCGAAAGCCATTTGAATTTCGAATTGCACTCGAACACCGTTTTTGTGCTAAATATGCAACGGCCACTGGCTGTCAGAATTTCAAATTGGTTTTGTTTTATGTATCATATGCTAAATAAATAGTGTTGTTTGCACGATTTTTTACCCACAAATAGAAGACTCGCTTACTTGTATTTAGTTTACTAAATTTATGTTACAAAATTAGCAGTACATTCTTAATTAGCCATTAAAAAAGAAAGAAATGAAAGATATTAACAATAATTGAGACAATACGAGTTTATCGTTTAAGCCTCTGTGTCCTACAACCGGTAGCACAAGCAACAAATTATAAACACGAAAATGATTGTCTAATATTTACTTCAAAATCTACATACAGAAACTTAATAAAAAAAGATAAATGAAAGGAACTGGGGTAGTGAAAGAAGACCACAGGGAAATTTCCACTCCAACCCATCTAATTGCGGCAGGGATGATAGTAAAATATGGAATAATTTGAAAACGGTTGAAAAATCCAAAACTGTCCAGCGCGCGGTTGACGGGAGTAGGCTAATTATGATGATAATGATAATGTTGGTCTGAAAATCAAAATCTTTTGATACAATTCTACCAATAACATTTCTTAAATAAATGTAGACCAATCAGTCCAGTACAGGTTTAATGTTAATCTTTTTGATTGAGAAGAGTGCTAGCTAGCTGCAGCAGGCCACGCTTACTAAGTGCGCATGCACAGACTTCATACTCCTCAGAGAACACTTTCGTTATAGATGTACAAGTTTTCTTACCTTCTCTTTCTTTCCCTTTTTTTATTTTATTTCTCTCCTGTTTTCTTATCTGTTCGCGCGTACAGCAAGTAAAGCATTATTATCTGACTGCTTTATCGTTGAACGAGAGGTATTGGGTTCTATCTCCGGGTCGGGTACTATTTATTCGAATCTTCTTACTTGAAATTCCTTTTATCGCAAAAGGATCACCCCTAATCGTGGAACGTAACATATAAAAGGTAAAAAGTGGTAAAAAACATTTGGGCCCCAAGGCCTCTGAATGGGAGACCAATAAAAAGTTGTTTACTTATGTTCGTACATGTATTACCTATAAGCATATTTTTCGGGATCCCATTGAAGATCTGTGAGTATGGTGACTTACGTTCATAGGTATTAAAAAGAGTAAGCAAGAAATAATCCCCAAAATTACAATAATGGAATAATACTTACGTTGCTACGTAACAAAAATATCGAATTGGACATGGAAAAATTGTGACGATTGTTTGTGTTTTAAATTTCAATAAAACTAAGCCAAACCCATGAGCAATAGTAGCGATTGCATTAAAATGTATTCGGGTCGTGTAATCCTAAATGCATATGAAATTAAAACCGTTTCACGGACTTTTGAATTAGAATTATGGAACGGCGACATGTTTGTCTGTAAAAATCCAAATTTGAAATTCTGTGCGACCGTTAGCCGAACGCGAGTGTGACGACCCAAGCGAGATGAGCGCACGAGTTACATCATTTACTTGTAATTTTAATCAAGGACATATTCCCATTCGAGGACATAATATTTTTATTTTTCATATTATTATTATGAAAAATAAAAATATTCGTGGAGAAAAAAACAATCTTACATTACCAAATCCAACATATTATAACTCCACGTCTGTATCTCCCTGAAGGGGTACGTAGGAGTGAAGTACACTCCCACGCTTAATCAATCGTGTTATCAATCCCAAAATGGAATAGGGAGTGAGCCCATTGCCATACACCGGTCACAAATTCAGATTCCGCCATATGTTTGAGGTACCTATGTAAAATTTTTTTAAATCTGGTATTCTTGTAATAAGTTACATTGCTTCTGCCAAGTCTATGAGTATAATGAAATTGGTGAAATCTTTCCTATTTTTTCCCCGTATTGTGGATACCTATACATACATACATATATTAAACGGACACAGTAATCCAAGTGTATATTTGAGTGTATTTTAAGAAGGACTTCGGCTTAAATAAGTTATTTAAAGGTTATCATCAACCCATTTTATCCTTTCACTGTTGAAATCGGGTGACCTATCAGAATTAGAGAATTAAGGCTATAGTCCAGCACGCTTGTCAATTGGGAATGTGCAAACTTCACACGCTTTAGAGAACATTTCTTTTTTGAGAGCCCATGTGTTGGTAGTGTCACGATATTTCTTTCCCCTTATAGCAACCGATAAACTCCGATGACAACCGATAACTTATAAAAACGCATTTTTTTTATAAAGTGGTGCGCGTCATGGTTGGATATTATTATATAATATATAGGATATATTATAGATTTGTTACTAAAGCTACCTACAAGTATAGAATATAGAATAATATATAGAAACCCTATAGAACGAATAATTTTTAATGATCTACCCCTATAAATAAACAATGAAGAAAAAAATTTAAATGTCGTAGATATGATATATTTATTAGTCCTTAATAAAATGTTAACCTTTTGGTATTTCGTTTTGCTGATTTCATATTCACTGTGAACAACAACGTGACGAGTCTTTGACATCAAACAAACGTGACTTTATTTCCACATCAAAGAATTGATTATTTCCACTGAAGCTACCATTGGGTACAGATTTGATACATATTTCCTTGCGACGTAACATTATTTAGGTCTACCTAACTCCTTGGTTTCCTCCTACTGTACCTTTATAAATTTCATCATCATCATCTACCCCCGTCCACTGCTGGACATAGGCCTCTCTAATAGCACAATAAATCATATTCATAAATTTCAGTCACGTCTTATATCGTGTATTGTAATAAACCCTATCAATTTTAATGTAATTTTGTCATAAGATCTGTTTCTCCTATTTACTATCTGCAGCATACTATCAATAGCCACTATCACTCCACGATATATTAAAAATTCTTCTGTAAACCCACAAACGTTCCGCTGAAATGCTTTGTTTATAGCCAGTTAACATCTAGGAATCAACAGCATATGAAACACCAAAGAGAGTACGATGCTAGTAGAGGCACGAAGGAAGTGGATCCAAAGAAGGTGGCTTATATCAGCAAGGGGCCAAGAGCATGCCCGATAAGACGCTTCATTTGGATGCCGAGGTAACTTTGTTTGAGAACCACATAGCTTGGGTAATACGACCATTCTTTGTGCCCTATCTTGTTGTCTTATCTTGTCCTACCCTGATCTATCTTGTACTATATTGACCTATCTCGTCATATTTTGTCCTCTCTTTTCCTGTCTAGTTTTGCGTTTCATCCACACTGCGCTGAGTGGTATGCTTTTTTATGGACATGGTGAGACCATACATTTCATTTACAACATCAGCGCGGTCGACTTGTATTGATGTCCAAAATAGATGCTGGGAATGATTGTACTGCCGGCATCGTATTGTTAAATGGGTGACAGTTCTCTAGTCACTCAACTTGGTGTGCAATAAGAATATATGTACATATACATATACCCGCACACATACACACTCATGGAACGTTCTTCCAGTTACAACATTCACAAGTGATCTGTTTTGGAAAAGTACTACCTACATAATTTATCAGAACTAGAAACGGCTGTTGCGATGTAAAATGCCACGGAACACTTCATCACCTCTCGTGGAAATATGCTGAATAGATTTCACGATATTTGTCCACTATTTCGATTCTCTGACGTCAAATAGGTACCTGGCAGGAAGGAAGAGGAATAATTTGCAACCAAACGGACGCAAACAAAGTACCAGTTTGACTATAGACGAATGAACAACTACATGTCAATATTTAAAAAAGAAAAAAAATATCTTTTTATTTCTAACCTTAGTACATAATGCCTTTAATCAATAAAACTCAATATTTCTGGTTATCGATAATTAAATAATAAGCAAACGTGTTCTGGAATAGAGATCACAGTTTGCCGAACGTAGATGAATGTAGCAGGGCGCTCCCCAGCTAGGTGAAATGAAGATATACGCAGTTGCTGGCAACGGCTGGATGCCAAAGGCTGAAGATCAAGTTCAGTGGCGTATTCTTGAAATCATCCACCTTCAATAGTGATCAGAGACTGGCTATTGATGGGGATGAAACCAAACCGAAATATTGAGTAAAACTAAATCATATTAAACTTAGTTTTTTACCTAGTTACGCTGCCTCATACTCTTCTAGCTTTATAAGCAACAAGTCCCTTAGACGGTTTTGTGTTAAAATTCATAGATTTCTGGTTGCAATTCAGTCATGCGTTATGTAAGTCGACGCTTATTGCCCCACACGGTCTATTAGCATCCGAGTACTTGCGGCGCGAGCGACGACTTTCCCGGTAATGTTTTTTAATGTACCTCGATTTGTATTTATATGAATTATGAATGGTTCCTGATGCCTTCGTGTTTCGGAAGACGGGAATAATCAATTGGCCGCATTAGGATGTGTGGAAGTTGTTGTTGGTTGGTTGCCGAGGTTCTGAATATTTTATTGCGACACGAAATAACGAATAACTCTCCCTGTGACGACGTGAGACGTATTGACAATTCGGCATTGTAACACTTACTGTTTTTACATTCATATTTATAAACTGTTGGATCTATATATTTCTTAAAACGTAACATCACGCCTGTAATCCCCGAAGGACTAGGCAGAGGAGTGTAGTACACTCCCATGTTTCATCAGCTACGTCTGAGCTCCATAGAATAGGTGGTGAGCCTATTGCCTTACATCGGGCACAGATCCAGAGTTCGGTTCAGTAATAGAAATTTAAATAAGAAAAATCCAATAGAGCTCGACCCGGGATTCAAACCCAGGACCTCCCGATCGTATATACCTAAATAATACGTACCTATTTACTAATACTACTTATTCGTTATCCAGTGGTATGTAACAACATGTATAATATGTGTTTTTTTTTATATATACCCAAGAACTAAGCAGCAGTAATCATAATTTTACTAGTCGAAACCGAAGACCGCTAACGTACCGTATTAACTGGGTTTAATCAGAGTTACAATGATTAAATAATGTACGAGCGAACTTACCTGCTTAAAATTTTGAATTATTACTATATGTTGACATTGTCTAAAAAAACTCAATCCTTTTGATATTAGATACATATATAAATATCTAGCTCTTACAATCTTCTTTACTACCCCCATAAAACCTACACCTATTAAAGGAACAACTCGTGCGTTACTACCCCTCAGATTTAAATTGGATTGCTTTTACTAATGTGTCTCTTTATCGCTACTAAAACTCTTCTAATTATCTGTTACATTAAAACATAATATTAAATGTATAGACTAATCGTATTCATGTCATTATTATCTGAGAATTAAACCACAATTCCACAAAACTTTTCCATTACGTACAAATATTCCATTAAGTACAAATGTTAAATGGGACAATATACATATGTATATGGTACAATGTATTCCGCTCTAACTCGCCTATCTACTTTGCCTCGCATTTGACTACAATCTTACCTGACGGTAAGTTGAATGTAGCCTAGGATATAACACGTTATTGTTAATATTTACAAGAAATTTGCTCTTTTTTACTTCAATTTCTTTTTTCTTTTCCATTATTATTTATTTTAATTTTTTTCTTCTTTATTTAATATTATATTTCTTGCATAGTTATTCAATATTTTTCTTGCATTTCAATTTCTTAATTATCAACGCTTACACGAACGATGGGCGAAAAACCCCTTAGGAATTTTCAGTTGCTACGGCCCCGGTAGACTTTTTCCGCCTCCCCTGTGTTACCTTCATATACGGTCGTCTATTAAAGTAACTCATGACCCGGCCTTTATTTAAGGAGTCTCTTTGATCCAAGTATGTCTAGATCTGCCTCTTCCGCCCCTACCTTTTACACTTCCCTTATAAATATGTTTTCTTTAACATACTGTCTTTCATTCTTCCTACATGACCAAACCATCAAAACATTCCTTTCTTAATCCTACCTCAACATCTCCTTTACTAAATCTTTTCTATTTTTTCTAAAATAAACCAAACATGCACAGGTTCAACATTTTTCCAGGATCGCACGAGCACCAGCGACCCCCATCGCTTACCATCAATAATGAATCAAAAGAAGAATTGAGTAATATTTTCGTAATAAAAAAAATCTATACAATATGAGGGCACACTAAGGACGCCTCAAATGATAACGGTAGTATAGGCACGTGTAAAATCCACGAGGATAACCGTAATGTCGAAATACATACATAAATCGGTTGGTTTAATTTGTTGACGAAACGGCGAAAGGCGCCTTACGTTTTATACAAACGCGTCATCAAGCCCGTAATCCCAAAAGAGATAAGCAGAGGGTTGTAGTCCACCAGTTACTTTTACGTCCTACCATGGAATGGTGCCACAGATCGGACACAGGCCAAGACTCCGAGGAACTTTTAGAAAAGTCCTCGACCCGGGAAAGAATCTCTCGCTCAGCAGTCGCATAAACATTTTCTTATAATGTCGAGCACCACCCTGTTTTCAATATTCGTTTTTGTCCTTGAGGCATATAAATTACTTCCACGTGGATTAAGATGGACATACTGCTGTGTGTGGTGAGACTGATACATTTTAAAAAAATTACAACTATTGTTATTGTATCTTCAAACTAAGTCCGGTACAGAGTACCCAGAAAGGATCAAGTGCCAAATATCGTTACAAACCTGCCGTGCGCTACGTTTGCATTTACATTTACATTTGCCTGTTTTGGAGACTTCTGACACTTCCATTAGCTAGTATTTGACCTGTTTGGGCAAAATAACTGACTCGTGCTCTTCCTCGGTATCCGCATCTATTAACCTCGCTTTTGACATATTTCCACCTTATTTTATAACGTTAAGACCTCACCGGACGTGGTAACACTAACACATTAAGTTTTTTAACAACTATTTTTCAATTCCACGTTGGTAAGTTGAAGTGGCAATGACCACATCGCTCGAGTGACCGACAACCGATGGGGAAGAAAGTTCATCGAGACGCGGCCACGTCTCGGTAAAAGAAGCGTAGGTCGCTTTCCTACTAGATGGTCTCATAAAACGAAGACAACGGGAAGCTGCTGGATTCGAAAGGCCCAGGACCGAAAGTAGTAGCCCCGATTAGAGGAGACCTCTGTCCAGCAATGGATATCTAGTGGCTGACGATGAAATGCATGGAGTTTTTATGTTTTGTGACATTTGCATATCGTTCGTCGTTAATCAAGTATACCTAAAGTTGTTAACAAATCCCACTGGCTATTTTACTAGACTTCATTCTTAAAAAAGAAAACATGGAACAACTGTCAGCCCATAAATCACATACGGAACGATGGTCGCCCCTCAAACGGTAATTCATCAAATTGTATCCTTTATATGACATCGGCGCGTGTACGCCTACGTATTTCGGAATCGTTTCGCAATAATAACATCCATGTACATAACTTGAGACCCATTCATCCAAACGTGTGTAACACTTAATGCCCGGTTGTCTAAAAATAGATACATCATATTCAAGACCCAATCGTCTAAACATGCATGTGTAATGATTCGTTCATCTAACGTGCATAAGACGTATCATATCATATGTATCCTATGTATGTATTATATGTATCCTATTTATAAAATTGTGTAAATTTCGACTGGCTTGAGCCACGTATCCATCTTCCGACTAGTCAGGATATTGTCATGTAAATAGATACGCACTAAACTTGACAAACAATATTACGATAAGCACACATTGGTACATACCTAATAAGTACATGTATAATATGACATGCTTATAAGTGTTCATTGTTAAATGGTTTTTTTTAAATAGCGCCAGTATCCGAGTAAAGAATGATTTTTGTGCTAGAACATTCCATAATCAAATATTATACTTAAAACAGAAACGAAACAATAAAGAAAACATACAAAAGAAGTTAATTTATAGAAATTTTTAATTAAATATATCTATATGTAATTGTAGTTTCTCATTTATTATCTCAAAATATCGTAAGTCATTGTAAACATTTCAAATCATCATTTTAAAAATAAATTTATACACTATTTAAAATAACTGAACAACGACTAACCTTTCTTTATCGTAACATCTCAATAATTCCAGTCTTTATCCAATGTAAGTATGTCATACTGCCCCCGACACTTATGAATATGATTGTAAATGATACCACATTCCACAGTTAAGGAACAAATGTTCAAGGTTTACGCGTAAAAGAAACCAACCAACAAAATATATTTAGTATTCGATAGCTGCGTAGTCCGAGTCTATACTGTTGCTACCGTCGTTGTACCTTGCATTGTTATGAACCTCTTCATCATTGAACATCTGTTCTAACTCGACAGGATCATCTTTATCATAAACAGTGTTGACTTGATACTGTTTTTTGTATAGGGAGCTCTGAGGATACAACCGGAAACCGTCAGCAGAATGTGGTTTTAAATCCTGATATTTTTCATATACATTATCGTCAGCAATATTTGCTGGTTTGCTGTCTGAATTACTTACATCGGCGTCATAAGAGGTGTACTGCTCAGCTCTAGGTCTATCGTATACCTCATCGTCATTTCCCTTGTCATATAGTTTTTCACCAACACTCTCATCAAAATCATCGTCTACCTCATCTGAAGAATTTTTATTTATAGGATCATCGTCCCCATTTTCATTAGAAGAATCGTCATTTTCGTCTTGTTCATCAGCAGATGTATCTTCTAGTTCTTCATCGTTGTCTCCGTCAGATTTATGATCCTTGGCATAATCGTAAAATGTTGAACTAGACTGCATTACTTCTGAATTGCTTTTTGCAGTATACTCCTTCATTGTCATTGAATTATCCGCAGCGTTAGAATCGTCATCATTGTCGTCACTGTCAGGATCAGACACTTTATAGGAAGTACCACTAGCTTTCATTATAGTGCCAAAAATTGGAATTTTATTATCTATGTGAGATTCCACACTGTTTGGTATAGTTCGCAGAGTTACTACAGCATCGTAAGCCACCCCCGGCTTGCCCATGAAAACAAGCACAACATATTTGTAACCAGGTCCACCATCTACAATGTTTACCTTGAGATCAGTCCCAAATTCAATGCCACTGACCCTCACGTTAGTTATTGTGTCTCCTTCTCCCAAAACTGGATATTTCATAGCTAGAGATCCCCCGGGAATGGAGACCCTTAGCTGCTCCGTGTTAGTTTTGTCCAGTTCTTCATTGCCAACATCGAGCAGAAACACGTAGGGGTACTTGAATATTGGATTCGATATACTTAGCGCAATTATATGACAAAAGACAAAAGCGAAGAGCATATTGACGGCTCAGACTCTAAAATATAATGACGTGTCATGGTACGATAACCAAACACTTATATAATTGGCGATGTCACGGTTGATACGGTCGAGTTTTTTTTATAACCTTGATTATAATGACCGGCCAATGTAATGAAAATGCTCTGCAATGTCCGATTCATTGGACGATCACGGTAACGTCTCGAGTTTCCTTATCTTAGTGACACTTCATTCAATTTCAGATACAATTGTAATTGGGTTTAACAATTTTTCTCAAAAATATTTTATGGTACACATCAGTTGAGAAAGCATTATGACGTCAATAGAAATTATTGCAGCCTCAATGCGGATAAATCAAGAGCTTTACGCGCGCTCTAAGCGCAATACTATAACATACCAGGATTATTCAAACGCAAATGATTAGTCAGAGATTTATTTGAAACAAGTTAAGCAACATTTTAAATACATATTTTAGTTTATATCAACTAGGTATCACCTGGTTTCATAGCACAACATTTTTTCATAATTCTATTATTTGTATCATATACGTATCATATGTTGAAGTCCATTTATGTATGTGAGAGCTCTGGTATTGCAGAAATTCGTGGGCGACGGTCTGCACTGTCCATCGGAGTTTTGTTGAACGAATAAACAGCCACCTGGTGGTCAACGCCCACCGTAGCGGCCACATCTTTGTCCAATGTCCTATATTTTGCTACCACATTTCAACCCGCACACAATGACGCAAGCGCTCATATTCCGCGGCACGAATAAATAAAGCATATTAATATATATGTATATCCTTAATAATATAATATTCTCCTTATTCCAGCAGATACTATAGATGAAAAGTGAGAGTACTGCATTCTGCCAACCCCTTCGTGACGTGATGATACGCTGTAATTAGCATTTAAAACCCTATCCATTATTGTGTGGGTCGAATATGCAGTCCGCAAAAGAGCATCGTAAATACACACAATACACCTCTCATGTAAATGGTCTCCGTAGACACGCGGATACGCATCGCCCGTGTAGATCGCAGCGCGGTCGACTAGCGAAATATCATTTACAAACAACGGGTCATAATTCATAGCTTGAACAAACGTTTAGCCGTCTTAGGTATGGAGCCTACAGCTTTAATGAATGCCATGTTACATTTAATGTACCTGTATAGATAAATAGTTACATAACACACGCTGACAAACATACACAACTTTTTTTATTATATATTGACCGTAACATCAGCAGACATATCTAATACAAGTACATACATATACGTTCGTGTGTGTGTGTGTGTGTGTGTATATATCGAACAAGTTATTATTAATTAAAATATACGTTACAATTTTTTTTTATTAAAGCTTTCCGTTCAACGTTACAGTTATTTCGATGTGTCAATATTTTAAAAAATAATCCGCTCCTGCCTTATTTCCATACAACATATCTAAAATCATAATTAATCTGTGACTATTATAACAGTTATAGGTATATCATAGAATAATCTATAAGTTATACATATAAAAATATTGCTATAGGCTCACCATCTATTTTCCATGGGACTTAAACGTAGCTGGTGAAACGTGAGAGTGTACTATACTCCCATGCCTACCCCTTCGGGGATTACAGGCGTGACGTTACGTTTTATATAATATTATAATAGTCATAGAATGATTACAATCTTTCTGAACTATTTACTGAAAGATAGTGTTTTTGACATATTACACTCTAGTCGCAAATGAGCGATGTGTAGTTTTTTTAACTGAATGAAACATAATATATAATTTGAATTATATTCTTAATAAACTGGCCTAATATTAGTCGACAAATATCTACGTAATGTTGACTAGAATTGCCAAACGTCCTGTTCTCACAGAACATGTCCTGGTTTTAGTATTGTCCTGGTATATCCTGGATAGTATTTAAGCAACGTTCTAAGTTTATTAGAGCGCCCCATACAAGGTCAGATATTCTGATATTCGCGGATCAATGGCAACATTTGACAAAAACTGTGGTATAACCGCGTCCAGGAAATAAAAGTGTACAATGACGGATTTGCAACTCCTTTAATTAGTACTGGCCGTTAGACCGGAATAAACGTTGAACTTCTTTATAAACGCACAACTTTTAAAAAACTTTGATACGACTTAGAAGCACTGAAGGGGTAAATGTAAAATAAGACAACATAGCCGCGATCAGAGAAAGAAATACTTTACGATCTCCTTATTATTACTAAACACCGTCACATTAAAAAATAACTAAATACATATTTTGCTGATAAAAATTAATAATTAAAATATTATGTAATTTGTCTAAGTAAAAAAAGAAAGCGAACACTATTACATGATTTTACACGCTCTATATTTACTTGGGTTGTACGTATGTATTTACTCTGAATTGAATTATTCCGTTAATAACTCAAATTTTATTATAATTTTAGTTTGA
Source organism: Parelbella ahira ahira (assembly GCA_018244795.1). Classification (NCBI taxonomy): domain Eukaryota; kingdom Metazoa; phylum Arthropoda; class Insecta; order Lepidoptera; family Hesperiidae; genus Parelbella; species Parelbella ahira. Next base: position 25,112 of record DWME01001392.1, read on the forward strand.
GGCGATGCATTATGATCGATTGTTC
>DWME01001393.1:0-25132 GCA_018244795.1 Parelbella ahira ahira
CGACGCGTACTGTTTTGGACATGTTTGCCGCGGACGGAGCGCCAACGGGCGAGCGTTGCTATGAAAACGCGGCCGCCGGCCAACGAACAATTTTGGAAATAAAGACAAGATTCGCTTTGCCCGGGGTAACCACTTTACCCGGGTTTCCCCTACACATAATAAAATGTTATAATGTAACTGTTTTTAGTTATATTTAATATTATTTTTAGTTAATTACAATATGATTTTAGGATTTCATACATCTTCTTTGAGTTACCTAATAAAATGTTTGCAACTAATGTTGTTTTTTTTTTAATTTGATTTGAAATAAAAGCTGGTATGTATATACAATGTTTATAGACCCAAATTGCGTTAAACAGAAATAACTTTTAGTGATTGGATTATAATTGAATAATGACATTAATGGATTACGAAAAATGGTAGTAGGTACCATAAATCCATTAAAATATTATCCATACTGTGTAATTAATGTACAATTGTCCACGACATTTATCTTTTCTAAACCGATTTTGTAAAAATTTTGATTGGATTGAACCCTGACAAAAACAGTTGGGATGAGAGACAATTCAACTCAGTCCTGAACACCTTAAGTAACAAGACAGGCAAAGAGCTATGCAGTGTACTGAGCATATATTTTTAACGTATTTTAATTTCAAACCAGACCTCTCATTGGTCGACAAGTTAAATTTGAAAATCGAACATAAAACAATAATATTACCAAGAGTACCACAGATAGATAAATTTGTAGATAAACATCAAAGTGTGTGCAGTACAATAAACATAATGTAATAGGCATGGCATCACAGTTTTTCTAACCAATTTACAAACTAAGAACTGGGATTACTATGAAAATGGTATTCACAACCGCACACCCTCCCTGCCGTCAATAAACACGACGCAATCAAAAGTCGAACACCGAACGAATTGTAATCGCGCACGCCCGGAACAAATCCGACGATATCTATCGCTAAAGATCAAAATAACATTTGTACCGAAATCATTTATCAGCGATTCTCATTCCATCGCCCCCGGCCCGCGCGCTCCACTACAACTGAACGGGTGCGCCACAGTGCTGATAGATTCGCGGATTTCAATATTTTTCAACGTATGATGTAAAAAAGTAACATTACGCCTGTAATCCCCGATGGGCTAGGCAGATGAGTGTAGTACACTCCTAAATTTCTCCAGTTTGGAGTAACATATCACTTTTTTCAATTTTTTACCATTATTATGACGTCACGCTAGGTATATAATTTAAGTACGAGCTATCAACTGCATATACATATTTGATATTATTCCCCTTCCACGCTTTATCGAAGCTACGTATTTCATTGATAATCTATTTTTTAACGAAACACACATTATAATTACTAGTTTATATTAACGTATCATCACGCCCGTAATCCCCGAACGGGTAGGCAGAGGAATGTAGTAGTACACTCCCACCAGTGTACTCCATATTACGTTTTCCAAATTATTCTTCCAAATCCATAAAAAACTTCGGATTCCAAAATGTTTTTAAGTAATACCAGCAATTACTGTTAAATCCAATTCATTGGAAAATATATTCATTTTCTCGAAACTGTTCATGTTATTATGTAAAACAGTACAGACAGAACTAGACAGTATAAATGCAAAATGAGTTCTTGGATAAACGTAATATATTTGCAATGCTTGAAAATCTCCGTAATACATGTTCTACGGCAAATACTAACACTCAAAATCAGAACAGATAGATATGTACCTACATTGGTAATGAAGAGGCCAACTCTGGTGGCTGCTATCTATACCGCTTAGTTTACCGAAGATAAACTATAGAAAAATACATTCATATTAAAGATGATCGCTAGTTTATCCTTACTGTAACCACAGCCTCGGTCCTTTAGAGCGGCAAACTAATGTGTTTCAGGGGAATCGCATCTTTGTGGGGAGATTGTCATTAATACTCGTTGGTGACGACGTTTAGATTAAAATTTAATATTAGTATTAAATCTCGAGCTGCTACTTGATGTGATTGCTTAGCCATTCGGAAATAATTGGTTGACTTAGTAATTTAAATCAAAACAGTGCCTACACATATAGGACGTAGGACGTACCTATTTACTTCCTTAATATAGCTTTAGGTAATCGTGTATTCGTGTTGTAGGTTTCATAAATGCCAATTAAAACGTACCTTAATTATCTACTTTACAGTATCAAAATCATGTTGCCATTATGTAGGTACTAATATCATACGAGCTGATTTTAGATATGGTTCATACCCTTCTAGTAATAAAATAGACGATTCATTCATTTTAAACCATATTATAACAAACTATTACATGAATATTGTATTTAAGTCATATGTACCATATTTATGTTAATAGGGACATGAATGAAGGTGAAACTTGTAGGCGATACCCAATGCCTATTTTTGTGTAGGTATATTTTCGAAATAACCCTCCGTATAAAAGACTCTCGTGGTGTAATAAAATAGGTGCAATTCCTGAAAAACCCAACACAATCCCCGCTTTAGAGGTCATCCCTAACCGTAACTCAATTGTCGCGTTTGCTTTTTCCCCGATCTATTTTTTGCGCCCCAACACCGAATTCGCGCCATATTGCCGACCACCCCATCTAAATGATAATTCGAGGGCCCTTCTTACAATAAAAATTATTGCGTCCAGTTTATTTTATTACAGTTTGTATTGTATTCAAATATCTACAGACTGTGAAGATAGACCTTCGAAAATGTAAGCCTTATTTCGTTGGTGAGAAAAAATAGACCCGATATTGAGGTGTTTGTCAGCGTGACTCGTATTTGCGCCCTTTCGTTTTCAGCCCAATGTATAGTGATTTCACGTTTTTTATTCGCGCCAATTTCCTTAACATTTTTCTTATTTGTCTTCGAAAGGGTTTCGACTTTTCGCTTGTATTAAATTCGTCTCTAACATATCGTGGTAATGTAAAATTGTATTAGGTATCAAAACCGTTTCTACATCGAAATTTCTGATAATATTGCATAATACTTTGAGTATATAGTAAAAAGATATTTTGTTCACTATAGCTTATTCTATTTTCAATGGGGTACTATGTTATGAAAAGAAAATGAATTATATCAATATTAAAGTATACCATTGACAACTTATAATGTTGCCTACAGTAAAAAGATAAAATCGCGCAAATCGTTCATTTTAGCAGCATTGACATCATTTAATCCCTAATTATCGCTTGTCAGCAACGCAATAAACATACAAAACGCATCACAATGGAAAATAATTATAATTACCGAGCAGATGCTATTTATTTTCCTACCTATCGTATAGTCATCAGGCAAGACAAAGCTAGCAACCCCATTCTTATCTCCCTTTCAGATCGCAATCAGTGCCGCCATGTTTGATGCCATTATGAATCAAATTCCCGCCTTTTTACTTTTTTCCATTCGCTAGGCACTGGCGTCAGATCTCACAGCCGATAAGTTCTTTATTATCCTGGATGATTTTTTAATCTGTGGTCCTACTGTTGTACTCGTGTTTCACATTAACACGACGCTTTTTGTATTGTATTACGAGTAAAGGGATATTAACGGAAACTGCAATTTTCTGAGAACAATGGCTTTATTTACTACGTATGTAGGTATATACTTAAATACTGCAATACCTGAAAGTAACGTACACGCCTAATGACTGTTAGAGTTTGATTTATGCACGTGAGAACACGAGCCTGGTGATATAAGACAGATTTAGAGATAAACGTACCTTAAGTACCTCTGAAATGAAGTAAACTTTTATCTTTAGCACAAAAATCTCCAATTCTTAAATGGTTAAAAATATATTACAGTAAACAACTGTAGTTGTTGTTACCATTGTTAACAGACGCAGTTAGTTTGTAAGTAGGTACGTTAACTATTAGATAAGAACCGATACGTTGTGGGGAGTGCAGAGTTGTAGAGAGTGGGAAATTGGAAAAACAAGAAAGTATTAAGTGTGATTAGATTTTCCGCGGTGTGTTCCGTAAGGTATCATTTCTTATTATAAAACTATATATTATAAGCTTTTTATGTTTAAATGGTGGAACGTGGGAGTGTTCTAGACTCCTCTGCCTACCCCTTCGGAGATTACAGGCGTGATGTTACGTTTATGTTTATTATATTTCACTTATGGTAAAGTTATTTATAGATGTGTTGGCAACATTGCTTTAAAGAAATTAGCAATAAGCTCACTCTTTAGGTAATTTATGAAGAACAATTTTATTAAATTTCGTACAGTAGCAAAGTGACTTAAGCAACTCAGAATAAAACCGATTCAAGAAGAAATATTTAATAAAGCTGACAGCTGGTAACCATAGACAAAACTAATTAATATTAAATGATTAATCATACTCGCAAACATATATTGTAAGATTAATTAAAGTGAAAAAAAGAGCAGCAAACATGCAGCAGCATTTACAAATGACCGCTGCCGCCAACATAACATCTTCTAGGTACTTCGAGGCTGGTCAGACGCGTAGCTGCTCTTAAGGATTGAGGAGGTCTTATTTAATTTACATGTGGATCGGCATCCACACCCCTCGGACCAAATTTCACATTGGTATTGTAACAATTTCTTTATTTGTAAAAATCATTCCCACGTGGATAATTAGTCCTAATGATTATACAGATTATTTAAAAAATTACTTATAATAAAAACTGTAGGCGAAGAGAGTTGACCGCCTTGTTATTTTAGTGGTTGCAAGCGTGGCTCTTGAACAAACGGTTCTGGGTTCTATCCGCAGGTCGTGCTAAGTATACCTAGTTGAACTTTTGTAACTTCAAACTGCTCGTTCATATGTAGTAGCAAAGAATCAGGCTTTATGCTCGGTGTATAGGCTCACTCCGTATTCCATGGTGGGACGTATACCACAAATGGCGAAACTTGGCAGTGTACTACACTCCTCTGTCTACGTCTTCATCGATTACACGCATGATGTTGTGTTATGTGAAAAACAATCTTTTATAATTTGGTGTGCGGATCTCCAAGCAACACGGAAGCTGAGGCGAGCCCGCAAAGTTGCTCTCTAAGTAGATTTTCCAATTTGAAACTCGTTACGTTCCGGGCGCATCTCGCTCTTTTTCACTTGAACTCCGCCCGCGATTTATTGGTGAACTTCACTCCACTCCACTTCAGTTACTTGAGACGGATGGAAATTGTCAGCGGATGTTATTTATTGCGGGACCACCAGCCCCATCGGAGACGATACGGCGTTATGGAATAATAGACAATCAATCTATGGTTATCTTATTTGTTATTGTTTTATCACCACCGTCTTTGTAGTTCCTGTTTGAATTTGTTGTGTTTTAATCGTCAACTGTTTTGACAGCTGGTCTAATGTCACCAACATTCATAGATAAAAAATCAAATCAATTCAATCCTTTCATGTAATACATAATCAGTTGCTAATTTTTTAATACATTTTTATACTTTTAATAATGATATTCTTATCTAATGATACAATATCTGTGGACAATTCCATAACCAATTGCTTACTTTTTAATGTATTTTTCATTAAATTTTTAAACGGCACTGGCGGCCATTAATAATTCTAAACATCCCTAGAGATCAATAAATAAAAACTTGTACACTTTTAATACAAATTACTCGGATCAGACTTCATAATTTGAAGTGTAACTATTGAAAGAAATGAATAACGCTTTGATAACACATGGTAGAGAAGCTTATTCGTGTCTAACGCGTTTCCATTATGAAGAAAAAACGTAACATCGCGCGTGTAATCTCCGTAGGGTAAGCAGAGGAGTGTAGTTCAGCCTCACGTTTCACCAGTTACGTTTACGTTATGTTCATTATGAATTATTTTTTTTATTTTTAGATATTATAATGCCATGTCTCTGACTGATGCTAATCAAGTTTTCTAAGCTATATAATTTAAAACAGGTGAGTTCATCTTTGTTTGGCCAAAATGCTACTTTTTTACTTGCACCTCCATCATAATCAAATGAAATCATACTCAATCTCAATCAAATGAAATCATACTGAAACTCAATCCTATGTTGTATCTTATGCCGAATAAACTTATTAATCTAACCCCATTTTAATTTTATCCCTTTAAATCTCATTACGATAAGTTCGCAACAAAAACTGAAATAAGTATATATGTACTATACATATATAAAACTTTGAGAACAATCCCTCTTATACAAAATAGGTGCTTAAAATGGATATTTCATTTCATGCCCAAAAATACATTCTCTATTGCAAAATAAACACATCAGCGCTAAAGTAATTATTTGAGCATCACTAGCGGGGTAATGGCGTCGCTTCCGGTCCCGCCGCCATTAGTGGCCATTTCCGGCACACTTCCGACGCTCGCAGCGCCTCGCCGCGGCGCTTTTTGGCAACTGTTATATAAAAAGCTTATATGATTACACTGCGTCTATGTATATTAAGTTTGATTGATGATAACTAAATAAATACAAATAAAATCTGCTTGAAAAACCTCATTGTGTCTTGAAAATCCTTCTCTGCTTGAAAAACCCACCCTCACATTACTTTAAATTTAAATTCTACCAAACAAAATAATTATGTTATATTAGAGGCGTTCCACTACAAAATGTTATTAAAACAAAAAATATTTTTTAACATCTACGTCTTGGCTCATGATCAATTATACATATTGCCTCAAAACATTTACACATGTGGCCTATAGTACCAAATATCACTATTAATTATAATTAATAAATAATTATTTATATATAAAAAAAACACTCCAAGTGTTATAGTAATGATAAATGAGTGTGGATTCTGGCCGGATGTGAACGAGTCGCAACACAAACCAATAACGCTAAGTGGCGGAAGCACTCGCCGGCGTCACGCCATCGATTAGCCCGTGATGACTCGCAAATGGACTCGATTATCGACGTACTATCGATTATCGAGACGAATTGCTTAGAATCTAACTTTACGAAAGAGAGAAACGCTTACAACCTAACACTGTCTAAGAGCAACTCTCTGCCCGCGCCTGTTCTTATTCGTACAACTCCAAACTATGTATTCAAGGCAAGGGTGAATAAGTATTTAATGTAACACTATCAATGAGTTGACTTCCTCATTGATCGAGTGGTTGCAAGCGCGACTGCAAATCTGGAGGTACTGGGTTCCCAGGTGGGGTGCTATTGGATTTTTCTAATTTAGTATTTCTAGTAGTAACTCGGAGTCTGGATGTGTGCCTGTTGTATGACAATATACTCACTACCTATACCATGGGACGCAAACGTAACTGGTGAACTGTGGGAGTGTACTACACTCGTCTGCCCACCCCTTCCGGGATTACGGGCGTGATAATGTTACTTTCAAAGAGTGTAACTCTTCGCCCGCGTCTGTTTTTCTCCATTTGTACAACTTCAAACTATTCAAGTCAACAGTAAAAAGGCATTTTATGAGCTAGCGTGCTACATATTGGGCTGAAGATTTCTTGCCGTCAGGTAAGGTTGCAGTCAAACGCGAGCCTTTTACTATTAGGAAAAGATTATAGGGAGGAATTATTTAGAACCCTTCCCGTCTATTATGTTGATACCAACGTTACCGCATCTAGCAATAGTCAAATGAAGACAAAGACCGCCAAGACTATCTTCTTAATACTTGCCCTTAAGTTATAAACGGAGATGTACAGTGCTGCCATTTCATGTGTTATGTAACACGTCAAATGTACTAGACGTAAGCCTATTGCCGTACATCGATCGTAAATCCAGACTCCGTGCTACTGGCAATTTTAAGTTAGTACATATAAACCGTGATGATTATAACAATAATGGCAGTGAGTCTGCAGCAACATGTGTGAGAAATGCAAATCTTGATCGATCATCAACATGACTCGCATATATGTGTCTACATTATATATCTAATCTTACTATAAACTACTTAAACTTAATTGTCAATGCACTGGACAGTATTTGCGTTGGCCACTTACATTAACTGTTATACAAGATCGTCATAAAGTGGCAACACGCAACGCGTTTATTATAAGCAACTGTTTATCTATGATTTATGGTCTATACAACTGTGAAATTATATGTATTTGTCCGCTCAAACAATGTGGAATATATTCTTACTATCATCGTCCGATAAACGTTGAAGAATGTTATTAGGCATAAAATCCTCCTTCGTTATGTAGCTTTAGATCTCATCATCATCATCATTATCAGCCTACTCCCGTCCACAGCTGGACATAGACCTTTTCAATTGCACGCCACTGAGCTCGATCTTCAGCTTTAGATCTAGCTTTGGCTTTAAATTATTATCATTATTTTACAATCACGCCAAATCCTATAAGGTATAGACAGAGAGCAGCAAGTGCCAAATATCTGAGTAAGTAGTTACAAATGTCACCAGATTAGTCTATGTTCATCGCTCTCTTCTTGCAGGCGTGTCGATTCGATGACTTCTTAACTCCCCCAACGGCCAGTCTGTGAATTATTTGATCAAGAAACCTAAATACTGCATCTCTTGCCATTCATAATATATACATAGGTATATCTTATGTCATCCTCTATTCTTTCTATATGTCCGCAACATCATATTGTTACTGTTTCCCTGAGTTAACATAAGATAACATGAAGCTTATACTTCATCGAATGGTTAGACACAGGAGTGAGTACCTACTTACTTTGCTTACCAGTGTAAATTAATTTTTGGATAAAATGACAAATACAATAGGCACCTGTTTTTCTAATAATCACTTTACTTAAATTAGATATGGACCTTTGCAAACAATTGATCATATTCCGTATCGGTTGACAATACTAGCTGAGTTAGTGCGACATTTAATTACAATAAAGGCCTCAAGTACCTTAAGCTCACGCTCGACAAAATCCGATAAGATTTTCCGATTCGGTTATTTTTCACGTTGAACAAGCCCGCAAAATAAAAACAAAATGGGTGCCGCGAGCGGCGCAATCACCCGAAGGATCGGCGGGACCCGGACGGAATTTTAAAAGGATCCCAGCGATATTTTTATTATATTAGCCCTCTTGTTTAAATCATGATTTGTGGCGAATCATTCATAAAACACTTCAAGTGGAGCGCGGGCACAGATGATGTCATAGTATGCTACATTATATTTTTATGAGCTTTGATTTCCTCGCTACTCCTGCAGACTATTGAGATCGAAAGTTTAGTATGCTATGAAAGCGGAAAATTTAGAGTTTTTTTTTCATTACAAAATTCTGCCACTATTAAATTTCTGTATTGTGTATTTAGATGTGAACTAAATAAATTTAATTTCCGATTTGATATCTGTTTATTCAGTTATAATGTTATAATTTATAATATAATATTCTGCCGATAATTGTAGATATCTATGTATCTAGATTATGTGTACTTGATATTATATGCATCATTTATTGTTAGTAATAAAGCGAGATAAAACAGTGTCAAAGTTATTTACATTTAATTTTCACATAATTATTGACACTCAATCATCGTTAGTGTTGCTAGCTGTGCATGATTGATAAATAATTAACGCGACAAAATAAACATTGTAATGACAACATTTATTAAAACGCGCCAGTTAAATACGTTCAATGACATTAAATGAGCAAAACCACAGATGCTAAAATGGCACTGGCCGCCTCACCATTATATTGATTTCGACGCCATTAAAACGGACCGGAAATTAAAAAGAAATAAAAACATATTGCTTTCCCGCGCGCTCCGAACTTCACCCAATTTGTACATGTTCCGTTTTCGAGCGTCGCCTTTTTCGATAATCGAAAACATCCCAAATGTGGCCTACATTTTCACACAAAATAAACTTTATTTTCAAAAGTCTAAAGTCGAATATGATTACACAAACATCGCGATAAAAATCGTATGAACATTTGGACGGCGCGTGGAACATAGGGTAGGTAGATTTTATTTGGCATCCCATTATTGTCAGCGTGATATGATTATTATATTATCGGGCGATAAACGCGCATAAAAAAGATATATCGCAACGAAGCAATCATCTCGACCCGGGGATTATGACGTTATTACACTGTTTCGTGTGGATTTATCGGGAATGCTCGCCGCTAATTAGATTTCTGACGTGTGTAGGATGTCCATAAATCATGGCTCCATTTGGAAGCTTAGGAATTGAACCGGTAATGGGTTTCTGTGTACTATCCATAGCTATTGACTGCGATAGAGTTTATTTCGCTTTGTCGTGTGTTATCTTGTCTGTTTGTTACGTGTCTCATCTTCGTTTGCGACGTGAATGAATTTAATAGCAAGATGTTATTTTACTTCTAACTTCATTACATTTCTATTGGCTACATTAGTAGTTTTAATCATTATTATTTTCAAAGATTACTGTTTCCATTGTTGGACTGAATGGAGAATTTATCTTTGCCGTCATTTCCATTTCAAAATATTCTGTGTAATATATTTATTTGGTCAAAATTTCGTAAGTCTTTTTATACTATATCGATTAAACCTACTTGTCTGAATAATCTATAATCAGGTAGGTACCTTACCTACTGAGATACATTCGTAATCACATGGATAATTTCTTTAAAAAGCAAATTCTCTCAAATTTTAAAACAGACATTTAAAAGTGGACTTAGTTGTCCATTTATATACTAAAAAAAAACGTTATATTTGTCGCTCTAATTAGTATTACTGGTTCTGATTATTATTCTAACTTGTATTGTAAATCAACATGTTAATTATTATCCTTTCATTTTCATCTTCACCTTTATCATTATCAATATCATCAAGACCGTCACCATCATTATCATCAACATCGTAATCATCGTCATAGTAACCCACACACATCCACAACGCGACAAATAACATAACAGCAAAAACAGAAAGCTTTCCAAAAATCCGTCGGATTTATACGGATTTCAGCGAACGTTTAGCATCAGTAAATTATCCTTGATTATCAACGCACGGTGCACTTAACGTTATCAATTCATATAAAAGCAAATATTTGACATCCATTAGATGATTATCAGTCTAATGTGTTTCACGTGTCCACCTCAATTAGTTACATTACGCCAATCTACGCGAAACAATAAATGTGTCTGATGAAAAAGTCGACAAAGATTGACAAAGCCCTGTATCACCTTCAATATGACGTTATCAATGGGAAAGCGATAAACGCAATTTACAGAATGACTATTAAAATATAATACTTGCAATCTCTTATTATTTCTATTAATCGCAAAATACGTCTGCGGACTTATTTTGCGAGTGTGGCAGACTACAGCCTTAACCATTCATATTTTAAGAGGAGACGTGTTCTATAACAGAATTATAATAAGCTTGATGATAATCACGTGCTAATTGATCTTTCTAGAGTCCACCGGAACTCTACATTTTGTTGCGGAAGTCTGTAATCCACATTAAAAAGATACATTTTATGGTGTGATTGATTAAACATGGGTATATAATTTACAACCATCATCATCATCAGCCTACTCCCGTCCACTGCTGGACATAGGCCTCTCCAAAAGCAAATTATTGAGCTCGATCTTCAGCTCATCGCATCCAATCGCTGCTAGCCACTTTGTAAAAGTATATCGTCACTAAACTTAGCCGGAGAGCGTCCTACACTCCATTTACCAAGACACGATCTCCACTCCAGAATACGTCTACTCCAACGGTTATCGGTTCTGCCACAGATGTGACCAGCCCACCGCCACTTCAGGCTACTAATCCTTCGGGCTAATTTACTATAAACAATAAAATGAGCCGTATGAACAATTAAATGAGCAGTATGAAATTAACATTCATTTTTTACACATAGCAGTACCTATAAGTATATTGTAATTGATAAATTCGTGTACATTCTATTACACCGTTTTAACAGCATTTTTAATAGTCCACTATTGGACACAGATCTTTGAAAATGCCAACGCTTAAGACCAAGTGTAGATTATAAACTTCACAAACTTAATAGAATAGGAAGTGCATAGATTTTCTCAAATTTTTGCCTTTTTTTTTGGTAATGTATTTAATTATCTTTCTATAAAATTTCCAGACAGTCTTACAAAATATTTTTGTATTTATTTAATTGTTTCTCGCTATATTTTCTGGACCACATAAAATCAAAAATACCTACTATTATAAGAAAACCTTTGAAACAAAAACCTAAATAATTTTGTTATTTAACGTAATTAAATTCTTTATTGTTTTATCATCATGCCACCTCCCTCACGGGATAGATAGAGATTAAACCTTACTCATTAACAAGAACGAAGTTTTTTTTATGTTGAAACATTAGAAAAAAAAACCTATTTTAACATTTTTGTTCAAACATAAAAAAAACCTATTTTTTAAACGTCGAAACACTAAATTAGGTACGCCTTGAATACGAAAACACATTATTTTTTACGGCGCGGACCTACGACTGCCTGCGACGAAATTACCTCGACATTATTTGATAGTTCCGTGACAATATTAAATTGAAGTCCATAACTCTGCCGGTAACATACATACATACATACATATATACAAAAAGTAATTTTTATATACCACTTTAATCTAAAGGCACAATGTTACGTCTGCTTACTATGTAGTTATGTGTTTTTCCAAAATAACTACCTATAGAAACTGATTTCACCACCATTTATCATATTTCCATTTTATAATTTCCAAAATATTATAAAAATACATATATGTTGTGTTTTTTAACATCGATCAACGTCCGAAAATAATTAAGTCTAGACACCACGTGTGCGATTTACAAGATAAACTCAATATTTATTTTGTGATGACGTATTTCGTTTCGATTTAGTTTGTTCCTATCATAGCTTAAGTTAATATAATGACGGCAATTTTTACTCCCCAATGCTACGGATTATTCTCAATCCAATAGATTATCATCGTCATCTATATATTTGTAAAATCATTCCATTATTAATCTTTTTTGCATATCTTCTCATATTTTATAAATTGATTTTGTAATTATCTTATATTGGAGCATAATTAAACAAATCTTCTTCATATTCTTCGTAGTGTGAGTTGGTTCGACGTTTAGCGATGAAATATAACAAAAAGTTTAAATACTTATATAAGTTCATAATAACAAAAACAAAAGAATTTTCTCCAAACACGGGATACAAAAATTACCATATCGTAATCATGAAACTGAAAAATTGTAGATCTTGGCTAATGTAAGAATTTCCACTAAAAAAGGGCCATAGAGAGTAGCAAATTTATTTACGAATTTACAGCTTAATCCGTTATTATTCCACTGTTAAAGATTTGATTTCCAAAAAACTTTAGTATTTTTTTTCTAATAGGTATCTCTAATGAATAGACCGCCATTATTACTGATGAAAATCTTTAATAGGTACTACCTATATTATATTATATTACCAGGGTTTTAGTCTAACTCCTTACTGAAAAAAACTTGTTTCCGAACATATTAATCACTAAATATTTTAATCAACCCAGAGACAGCGAACACAATACTCAGCATTTATCAAGATTATCTCAAGATAACCTGTAGCTAAAAAATGTCGCACAAATACAGATTCTAAAAAAGTAAAGATCTTTGTTGGATAGATAAAATTTTTTGAAGAACTCATTTTATTTTAATCTTCGAATTAAACTTGTCCACGATGCTGCCCTGTCTGGTAAACAATACTTACGGCAACATGTAGTCTGTATATTATTATTTACATGTCATACTCTTGGGTCTTGTTGGTTATCTCAATAAATAAATAACACATGGTGGTAAAAAAAGAGAGCGTAGGAAAATTTCCTTAATAACGCTGTTGGATTTTGAAAACCTACATAATATTTCAAATAAGTCATTTACGTGTATATGGTGTATAACGCCATCTATTGAATAGAGGAAAAAAATTTCAGTTTATTCAAATAATAAACAGATGGCGCTGTATGTAACACCTTATTTTACAAACTAGAGTATACGGGCATTAATACTTTTTTAGGTACGCAATAGATGGCGTTACCATCAATCAGTGTAAGGTCATTGAATCGTGCAACGGCTATATTCACAGTTGATCAGTAGGTTTTTTTTTTAAACAGACGCTCGCAAGCGCAGAGTTGTGGACAGTCAGCTGAGTAAATTGATTTGCAATATTTTAACCTAAACTCGTTACTTTTAAAACAAAAAAATACATTATGTTTTTTTGCCACTATTTGTACTAATTTACATGTGTACACTGTGTTTATTTACTAAAAGTGTCAGTGCAATTAATTCGCCGAATTGAATAGTAATTATGTAAATTTAACTATTTGGACGTGTTCAAGTGTAAACTGTGACAAAACAGCTTTCTCGTAATATTGCGATTTCTCGGTGTTCGGTTAAATTGGCGAAAATGAGTTAAACAAACCGGCGGACAGGTGAAATAGAACATTCGATGAACTAAAACCCATTTCGGAGAAAATGACTACGGATCGATTTCACAAGTAAGTAGCCACTTTTAGTTATTGAGAATAGACTATCTATTCAAACGATAAGATTATATAGATATTATGCCTAAGTATGTTTTATTTATTAATTTATACAAAAAAGTGTATAGTCTGAAAATATTACGATTTTTTCGTCAGTAGGTACATTTGTTTGTCGACTATATAAAAAAATGTTCCGAATTTTCTAGATGTATAAATATTGCACAGTAGATATTTAGGACAACAAAAAAAATCATTTGAAATAAATATATGGAAAACATTTAGATTCTTTGATAATTGTACAATTTGCAATAGCTGCGTTGCGCCCAAAATTAAACTAATTAGCTTGCTACCTAAATCTTTTACTGAAGCGGCGAAGCCTCCAAACTGCGCGGACGAACATAATCACTTTAATCACTGCAACTCTTTGATTAGAAAAAAACATTATCTCACGGATCAAATGATCGTGATAATGCTAATTGCTGATTAAGTTTGCAGATTGGGATATTATTGAACTATCCGCAATCAGTCAATCATACGATCTTACAGGGTTCGTCTTTACGAATCGATATTGGTATTTTTGCCACGAATTTAGTATGCAATTTCCCGGCATGAAGAGTGTGGTGTGTGTGGAGGGAAACACTTTCCCCCCTACAGGCGAGCACTGCATCTGGAGAAAGATTATTTTAGCTCTTGGTATGAGCAAATATAGTCTGCATACTTTAAATAAAGTTTCTTAGATTTACTTATAAATACAAGGGCTTTCAAACATTTCAGGTATTGACGTCAAGCAGAATTATTCAAACATAACATTTATTAATGTAATAACAGTGTTCTCCATGAATTACCATGCTATAATATCGAATGAATTCTTTGGTAGTCCAGGCAAGCTAAAAACAACAATAATGCAAGGGAATTGAATAAATTTTGCATTGGAAGTAGTAAGCCTCTTTAGCAGGATTTAGTGGGTAATCGGATGTTGGCCGGTGCTACCCATGCACTAATCTGTATCCGATTAGCACAGATACCTGCAAGACTATACAGGTGTGACAGACGGAGTTAATATTATTAATATAATGAATACATATTAAAATTCAAATTCAATTCAATTCACCCCATCAGGTCTGACCTTACTGGTATATTCATTTTAAAATTAAACATCAATTGCGAAGAAAGACAACGTGAAGAATTCCACACATTTTAGTATCTTCACAATATTCATTAACGTGCGTAGAGCTGCCAACTTGCCCTTGGTTCGCGTCTCAAACTCCATCAATCTCTTTCTCAGATGAATGAATGAATGAATGTTGGGTATGTGGCCCAAAAATAGAACGATAAAAGTCTTGACAATGATGGCGACAACTCTTTTTGCTATGCTATGACCGATTATACATAAAATAGCCCCTAATGGCGATCAACTACTACATTACTAAATCACAAATAATACATATGTAGGTTTGCAAAATCATCGTAACAATCCGATCCGCCTACACACGGTGGATTAACATACGTAGGCCGTTGAACCATTTTTAGTGTTAGACCAACCGTGTCTCCTACCAGCACTTCCGTACATGGACGTAGCATGGGACTGACTGGCTACTCTCTGTACACGACCGCACCGGAGTATTACCCGAATACAAAGTACCATAAGTAAGTACCATAGTAAGAAGTAGTTCATTTAAAACACCCACGTAAGGCTGGGTTCCCATAACAAATCGTGTTGTCTTGTTAATTTGCTTTCGCGAAATTTTTGCCAACTATTAGGCTCCAGAGACAGGTCAACCTTTTGCACCAAGTCCAACATTTCTATCAAAACCTTCTTCATGTCAAAAGACTATGGCCTATTTTCTCCATTGCTAGCTAAATGGTAAATACCATATTGCTCACAAATGCCAACATTTCTGTCAAAACCTTCTTATCAAAAGAAAAAGACTTATTTTCCTCATTTCTAGCCACTGTTTAAATATTATATTGCTCAAAAATTACATTGCCCTATGCATTTTGACTGCCAACTTCACGCTCCACTCACTTATAGGGGTAAATATTGGGTATCCAAAAACAAACTTAACTGCACACTAAATAAGAACGGTTTTAGGTGAAATTGTGCTGTTATCAGTTATATCGATTCGTTGTTTGTTATATGCAGGTGTTGGGTTACTGTGGTGATCGACTGTGTGTGTTTTATGGGCTTGTAAATGTAGTGTTTGTTATATTTTAACTAAAAATATTACCGAATAATTGAGTATCTTCGGATATTGAGAGACCATTTTTGTTCACACTAATCTATGTTTGATACCCGACTCGATCTAACAACAAGCAACTCAATGACGCTCCACTCAACTAGTTGTTTTAATGAAGGAATTTAAGTTTTGAATTTAGAAGTTTTAAAACATTCAACTTTAATTAATAGTTGTTTACAATTAAATCTAATATTATAAATAAAATATTTGTAACATCACGCCTGTAATCCCCGAAGAGTTAGGCAGAGGAGTGCAGTACACTTCCACGATTCACGAGTTACGTTGCGTCCCATGGAATAGGTGGTGAGCCTATTGCCATACACCGGGCACAAATCCAGACTCCGAGTCACCACTAGAAATCCTAAATCAGAAAAATCTCATAGTACCCGACCAGGGATTTGAACCCAGGACCTCTTGATCGGCAGGATGCATCCAACCACTCGACCAACGAAGCAAAAAATATTTGTGTACTTTCTAATGTGTATTACAAATAATTTTTATCACTTCGATTAAACAAACGAAATTATAGCAATAACGTATTGATCTAAACGTATTTTCTAATGACTAGGGCAAATTTTTAGGCATATTTCCTAATACAGGGCACGGCTTCCTGGATTCGAAGAGGTAATTTTCCAAACGCTGCCTTACATATTAAGAGAGATAACAAGGTCATGTAAGATTTTAACTTATTGAAACCTGACTGAAAGGGTCCCAACGAATGTAGAAAAGTATAACGATCGTTGTAGGACTGCTCTCCGTAAGCATAGTTTAGCCATGCTTAACATCTGTATACTTCTTACACATGAAACCAACAATAAATAATCTATGAATCACTTAAATTAATCGTATCAATCAATGATAATTGATAAATGTAATATTACATAAAATTATATCAAAGTAATAATGAAATTTTACTTCTTCAACTATAAAATATGCGTAAAATTTACACATTTACTTGTCCACGTATGTAGTTTTAGTAAAAAACTTATTTAAAATTCCACGTAATTTTGTGTACAATTACATTTATCACGTACCTCCAATAATTACGATACGATACTACCATATACAATGAGTTGGTATTAAACAGCGATATCAAGCTTCAACGATAACACGTCAATTTCTCGGAAAAAAGACACGTTATGAATTGACGGAGAACCTAACTTATGCAAATGAAGGACAGAAAGCTACCCTGTTGCACTTCCGCACGTGTGAGGTGTGGGTTTAAAACCACGTTTTTAATCGCCACACAGAATTGCTACCCATCTCAAAATGCACCCACTAAACTACCCATTAACACGGGGTCAGGCGTCTCTAGCAGTTTAAAATGAAACGTAAATGGCGCTCTCTCTAAATCAGTATGGTCCAAATTCCTGATTAAGTTAACAATCGCGAATCGCTAACGCAAATATTATTATCATTTTGTGTTGCATGTACATCTTATCAAGCAAGCGAGCTAGCTATCATACGATCGATCAAAGCGCGGGAAACCTGGGAAGATATATATCATTACTTTCATTATATTCACTCCAAACGAATGTAGTATCTAAAGTCAAGTGCATTAAATATGTCTATGGTGTATACGATTTTGCACTTGATTCTTTATATATATGAACACATTTGTTACATGTGTTATTTGTACGCATAACAAAAGTCTTAGCTCTAGATGTTTCTACAAAGACACAGGTATTGTTGGACTTGACGTAATATTCACACGCGCGTTTGCCAATCGCAAGTGTAACACGATTTGGTTGTTAAGACGCGGAAATATGCGAAACTGGATCTTCTGTGCAATGTCTTGAGACTGTATTAATGTTTTTTTGGTCGATATTAAAAAAAAAATATATGTATATTACTAAACAGACGATATTTCATTACATAAAAACGGTACGAATTTTAAAATTCTGCCATATTGTTGGTGCCTTATATCTTTATCTATCCTTTAAATCTTATAGATAACTATAAGGATAGAAATATCAGGCATCCGGTGCTCTCTGCATTAGGTATAAGCGACTCAGCGTGATGGTATAACAATAATGTTATTAGAGAGATAAATAATAATCTATATACTTTTAGTCGTTTATGGAAACGATCAATTTTCCACAATCTCGTGACATATGGCCAATTCCCATCACACCACGGCTGAGCGACGGCGAAAGTCATTGCGCCGCTAACGACACCATGAATTCCATGCTTCATTTATAAAGACGCACTTCCGTGTTCAATTATTTTTTTAACTTTTACCAGAAATATTCGTTTTACATTATAAATAAATAGTTACAGTTCAGGAAACTTTAGTTTCCATTGATGGATGGACAATCTGGAATTGAACATTTCTATCAAAATATATACGTAAAATCGACGTGGTAAATACTAGATCTCTAGCGTTAAGTTGTCTATCTGACCAAGTATTATACTTTTAGCTAATTACATAGCCAAAACCGTGAAGCCAGTGACGAGTCGTTTGGCACAACGGTCATGCGGGTTTACCTCCCAAATTTGCTTATTTGTTTTACACATGTATTATACTTATATTATTATATTTATTTGTTACCGAGAAAACGAAAATCAGGGCTTTATCCGTGGGTCTTAGTCAAGCGCTAAAGGCTACTAAAGAGTTAGTAAGACATTAAAAATTATACATGAAGCATAGCTACAGTATTGACAGGTAGATGATGACAGATGACAGGTGACCGTTTTCTCGTATTTGACAGGTGTAAAAATGACCCACTTCTTACAAGTGTAAAGTATATGTACATTTTCATGTTACTCAGGTTTTGTAAAAAAGTTTAAAGGGTAAATACAATAAAGTGAGTTTTTGCATATAAGTAGTTCGTTATAATTGTTATTGTTTTGAAATCCGCCATAGTAATTTTTTCATAGAAAGTGTTGCAAGTTTTTCAAATCGATCAAATAAAAACTAGAGTTCTTAATATTGGATTCACAATTGCCCTCATCATTATCGAATTTTTCATCGTTCCACTTTTGCAAATTTTATCGCCTAACAGAATATCGGTCGTTTCTTCTTAAAAAACACCTCTGGTATATTATTTTCAGGGCTGCCAAAGATGGCCTTCTGGATGTTCTAAGAGAGACCACGCGGAAGGAGTGCAACAATAAGGATGAATCCGGTATGACACCAACCCTGTGGGCAGCCTTCGAGGGACACATAGAAGCTTTACGACTGCTATGCGGTAGAGGGTAGGCAGACTGTGTCATCATTGGTATTTTTTACTTTTTACGAAACTACGCGAATGTTGATAGATGCAGTTACCGAGTAAGATCAAGAGTCATCTGTCTTGGCCAAATAGAGATATTTAGCTTTCACTGCTCTCTGCCTTCCCTTAAAGGAAGGTAAGGTGACGATATGTAATAGTAATTTTATCAAAAAACCTTACCACTATCTCTGGAAACAATAGACTGAATGAGATTGGCATATCTTCAATCTGCGTTGTTTTGGGTTCGGAATTATTTTACCCCGTTTACCTGATATAGTGAATTCTAAGAAAAACCGTATTAGCTGCCCCGATTAAGAGTGACGTAAGGACTTAATCTGAAAGACGGAATAAGTCGTCTATTTATATCATGATAATGAGTTAAAACCGAATTGTGTATGTACTGTCATTTATAACAATAAAACTACTGAATATATAAAAATTAGCAAATCCCAAGAGTTATAGCTCAATTATGGACAATTGTGTGTGGAATTACTGTTATCCTTATTTTTCACAATACGGCGGTGACGTCACGTTATTGTAGCTGTAAAACTTGTGAATTTATTGGACTGTCGCCATCATAAACTTAGATTATTTTATTTAGATTATAGGAGTATAAAATTGCATATAGAATGTTACGGTTTCAATGCCAACATGCCAACAAACAAAAATTTATGCTCAATTAAAATTAAATTTAAATAAACAAAATCTTCTTTCTAGTTGGTAATTTTAGCGAATTTATTTATTGAATTTATTAATAATTTATTTATTGAATTTATTTTAGCGAATGTATTGCTATCACCATGACAGTCTCGTTGTTCGAGTGGTTGCAAGTGCGTGTGCTGAAAAAGAAAAGCTGGGTTCGATCCCCGGATTAGGTGCTAGTGGGTTTTTTAACTTGAAATTCCCAGTAGCAGAAAGGAGCCTGGATTTGTGCCCGGCTTATGGCAATCGTCTCACTCGATATTCCATAGTAGGATGTAGAACATAACCTGTTAATCGTGAATTCTAGAGTCTTCTGCTTACCTGACCTTTGACAAAATCGAATATTTAAATGAAGGCTTTTTATCAGGCTCAGATGTGGTAAACGTATCTTAATCACAATGGTTATCCAACAATGACTACTCAAAGCGTGTTAATAACCTGTGGAAGACGGTCTCATAACACGCGTTCTCACTTTCACCGGCATTGTACTAATTCAGCGCTTAATTGAGTTCACTTTGCGATGCTAATTTTAATATTACCGCATGAGTCTTGTTAACAGTTTTGATTCATAATTGCTCTTGCACGCATCTAGTATTGTTGTTTTTAATTATCATATTATACGTTTTCATCTTAGTAATAAATTAATGAGAGCTACAAAGTTAAAGTTAAAGTGTTAAGGTATGTAAAATTTTCTTTTTTTCTATTCTCTTTCTTTTCATTTCTTATCATCTACAGCCTTTCAACATTTCATTACTTTTCTACGGCTCTTCTCCGCCCTCACGAAAATATTGCTCCCCGCCTCCAAAAGTCGAGCTTGGTCACTAAGCTTGAGAGACTTTGGTCTAAATAATCCTTGATTTCATTAACCTCTTCGAGTTTTAATATTCAAGCGATAGTGCAGGACTTGACAAAATACTCTCATTTGTCTTGATAATAATTCTAAAACAGAATTTAAAGAGTTCCAGACTATCGATAACCATTCCAAATCATGAACATACGTTTACGATTTTCAGAGGGGAGCCTGACAAAGCAGATTACTTCGGCAACACAGCACTGCACCTGGCAGCGGCAAGGGGTCACAAGGACTGCGTGACGTTCCTCGTCAACTTCGGCGCGAACGTGTACGCCATGGACGTGGACGGGCACAGCGCGCAGGAACTGGCTGCGATCAATGGCAGAGAAGATATACTGCGGTTTCTGGACCAAGCCACGGGAAAAATTGAGAACAATGACAAGTAAGCTTTAATGGTATAGCAGTAGAAGCAGTGTTATATACATATACCACTCCATGGGACGTAAACTTAACTGGTGAAACGTGGGGGTGTAATACACCCCTCTGTCTACCCCTTCGGGGACTACAGGCGTGATGTTACGTTATTCCAATAAAAACGAAAATTGACAACCCTGTTTCATTTTACAGAAAGAAAGCAAAGTCACTGAAGGAGAAAGCGAAAAAAGACCACGAGAAGTCCCAGAAGCAGTATCAGAAGCGGATAAGTAAGGCTGAAGTGCTGGCAGAGAAGGAATTGAAGAAACTGGCGCGGGAATGGGAACAAGGTGATGAAGACGTGTCCCCCATGCCGCACAGACCCAGCAACGTCCTGCTGGCACTGAAGCAACGCATGGTTCGCTCCACTAGTCATGGTTCGTACCTAATTATACATACTTTATTATTAGCTTGTTATCTCTCTGCTATACTCTGATGTCAAAATTGTAGTAGGACTGAAACCAGTGGAAAAAAGATTAAATTAGAATTAACTAGATTTCTCTATCGTAAAATCTCTTGCTGTTGTGATTATTTTATCTAATTTGCTTGATTTTGTACTTAACAGGAAACCTTCTGGCGGAGGAACAACCCCGGCCAACGTACAGTGCTCTAGTGGGCACTGTGAACTCCGGCGCACGCGGCCGCGGCGCTGTGTACAAGAAGGCGCTGGCCAGTAAACTGCGCAATGGCACTGTTGGCCGAAACGGACCAACAGATGATTTTAAGGTATTGTTTATACGTAAAATTACTATAATTTTTGTTATAGGAAGATAGTTACGGGCCAAATATAGCACCTTGGGAGGCCCCCAACTCTAGGATCAAAGGCTTGTAGACATTAACTAATTGATTTTACAGACAAAAAACATGTATTTCTAAGACTTCTGTCGAAATCTCAGATTTACTGAAACGGTACACAAATGCAGATAAACTGGAATAGTGTATTCCAATATATCTGTATACATACATACCTACTCGAAAGACGACAAACCCGATTTGATTTATTCACATTTATAACAAGGACTCTTGAACAGCACTACAACAAACTCATCAACTAAGTACCTCATGCTTCCCAGAAACCAAACCAGAATGTCTCGATGTCTCGAAAGTTCACACTGCTAAAAGCCGTCGTTTATATTGAGGTTGTTGCGGCAGGTGGGCGAGACGGAGGGCACGGGGCGGCGCTCGGTGACGTCACTGAGCGGGCTGCGGCGCGACTCGGAGGTGATGTACGTGGGCACGTTCGGCGCGGGCCCGCAGCAGCGCGCCGCCGTCGCCGACGTGTTCGCCGAGCCCGACCGCAAGCCCGCCCTCACACGGTGCCGCGCCTTGTTTGGACTAGCTCAAAATAGAACAGAATTGTTCCATCAATAATACACAGTTTTCAAACTATTTGAAAAAAATGAAACAGAGACTAGAATAGTATTCCATCAGTAATACAGTTTTAAATCTTATTTAAAAATGTATATAATAGGACCCATAGAACCTGACCTGCGTAAAGGCGGTCTACGGTGTGCGAGGGACGGTTTACTGTTTACAAATAGAATGGCTATCAGAGCTCAGTAAAAACTTCAAATTTCATATAAAATTCTTATATCCACAGATCTGCAAGTCAACCAGATTTTCTGGCAGCTCAAGGCGAGGACAGTGGCATCGGGCAGGAGGTGCTGCTGCAAGAACCGGCCAGCATATTCGACAGGCCAGGGTTTGGCAGTGTCGCCTTTAGGTGAGAAAATTCCTAATGAGAATTTTATTTTTTTTTCACTTTTAATTTATGATTTTTGATCATGCAAAATGAAAACTGCAATTTTAAAATATTTTTATCCTTTGCTATTACATTTTTAAACTAAAATAAAAAAAATGAAAAACTAAAATTTAAACTAAAGTGAAACTAAAATTTAAACTAAAGTTAAATTTGGGAGTGGTCTACACTCCCCTGCCTACTTCTTCGGGGATGACAGGCGTGAAGTGACGTTAGTTAAGTGCATAATACTGCGCTGTGTCCGCAGACGGTCGATAACGGCGACGCTGAGCGCGCTGCCGGCGGGCGAGGACCTGTCCATCGGCTCGGCGGGCTCGCTGGCCGCGCGCCACACCTACCAGCCCGCCGACTGGAACTGCACGCAGTCGGGTACGGGGGCTACACTTCAATATCACCTTTTTACAATTACAATGGTAGAAACTAAGCAGGCTACTATAGCTAGTCCTTCCGCAGGAACTCTATGAGTTAACTTATCACATATTCCACCATCACAGGAACACTACTGTAGTTCAGTAGATTTCTAATACTTCACCATCACTGCCATTATATAGCTAATTCTGTCGCATACTCCATCTTCAAACAGTATATCATTTGTTAATTTTAATTCAGTTCTTTATTTCCAGGCTATGTTTAGATCTCCCGGACTATATAAATCATTTAAATGTCCCATACTATGCTATAATAATTATTTTTAAAATACATAAGTTTGTTAAGAAAGTTGTTCACACAACAATTTATATCTAAGATCTCTTTAGCAGGAGATAGAAATTTAAACCACAGGGTTACAACTATTTTATTTGGCCTTATAATCAGTAATGGTTATTACATCAATGAAGTGTAGATTTCAGCGTACCACTCTGAAGGTTTAGAAATAGAACACTGACTCCCACCTAATACTGTGCAGACTTTCATAGTTGTAATAATAAATCAGATATAAGCAAACGTGCACCCTGGACCAGTGGATTGAATCAATTTTAACAACTGTAGATATAATCAATTTTATCAACTGTAGATATAATCATTTTTATCATTTTTGTGTTCCAGGGAGTTCAACTCTAACATCAGATGAGGAAGGTGAGGCCGAAGAATCAGGATATGCATCATTGGAACGTTTCCTAACCGCCTGGGGCCTGTCACAATACATTCAGAAGTTTAAAGACGAACAAATAGACCTTGATGCTCTGATGTTGCTGACGGAAAGCGACATGAAGTCGCTTGGGCTTCCTCTAGGACCATACAGGAAATTGGTGACAGCTGTGCAAGAAAGAAAGCAGGCGTTAGCACGTCCAGGACCTATTTTGGATACAGCATTATGAAGGGTTGTTGAAGAAAACCATCTCCAGTGTCATTTTTAATTCATATATATGTAAGGTTTGAGAGTGACCGCCTATCACACCTAAGTGGTACTTTCGATTTTTATGTATATTTCTTTCAGGAGTTTCAAGTGTTTTCAAGTTTTGAGCCTATCTATTAATGCAAATTGTATTATTTCCTGAATATGTATATATCAAAATGTCAAAAATTTGTTTTTTTATGACGTGTGTGTGTATTCTAAACGATGTGCTTTAATT
>DWME01001394.1:0-25110 GCA_018244795.1 Parelbella ahira ahira
CAGTGTATTTTTCTTATAAACCTGCTAGTTACGTAGTGATAAAATTAAGGTAGGCCTTATTTGGTGACCTTACTATATATACGAAAGAATAGGCGATTCTACTGAAATATCCTAGCATCACACTTTAAATTAAATGATGAAGTTTATAAAACATAATTCTATCATTAAAAATTCCACTTTCAATTCAGGACTTCAAACTTTCACCGCACTCCTTTTGTCTAACATCGACCGGCTAGCATTATTGTCACCGTGTAAACATACCGGAAAGAGGATTTTAGAAACGAATTCCTTCCTGGCACACATCTAAACGATGAATAATATACTCCAGATCCGGGTTTACGTGCATTTGTCTCGGCGTATCCATGGCAACCACTACACGAGATCTTCGGTGTACTCGTATGTACCTACATTCTGCCGATAACGTTTCTATTTCTGCATGACTTAATTCTACCGCGTGGGACTACATACCTGAAACAATGAAAAGACGGAAATAAGCAATAATTGAGACTCATACGTATGTATATTCAAATATAAACTGCTAATATTGTAGATAAGGGTTTCTAAGTAATTTTACAACCTACGATCAAAAATTAGGGGTAGGAGCGTAAATTTTAAGTCATTGTAATTGTACTTTTAGTTCCTGACATTGGCTATATTAATCATTTCAATTTTCAAATTAAATTTCAGATTTTTTGACCTCTGAAAAACTAGAAGCATCTATCGCATATAATATTTGCATAAATAAATCCTTATACCTAAATCGATAATTCGCTAGCACCACGAATAGGTACAATATAATCTGGTTCCACGTACCCATTGGAGAGTATCCGCTCCGTAACGTCCAAAGTTTACAGCGTATGGCCATTTTGCATACGTATTCACATATTTGCATTAAGAAGGAAATGAGGGAATTTAGTAATATTATTGAAGTAATCATGATATAGGTGGTTTTGTTTTTGGTTTTCGGTGGCAGAAAGAAAGTTTTAAAGATACCGGAAAACTGTTAGACGGGAGCAGTTTGGGACACGAGGAATTTCTAGCCACTTAACAGTTTTGGTAATACCTCTATCTAGTGTTGCAAATGTTCTAAGGCGAAGGTAGCCACTTAAAATAGGTTGCCGGGCCAGCGGCGCAAGGAACGGTTATTGAAAAAAGGACCAAATGAATATATTACGAAAGGAATGAATCATTTTCTAGAACACTTTCCGTGGTACAAATGCAATCGTAGTCATTTTAATTAAGTCGGTAAGGGTAGACATCAAAAGTATCTGATATTTGTAAGTATGTATATTATTATGTTCAATTAAATGCTATTTATCAAATTATAACGAGTATAAAATGTAAGTAATTTTAAGTAAGAAGCACAATTTCTAATTATTTGCGTATTTTCCCGTTCCATTATTTCGGCATATAACACTCATACCTTTACTGGGAACAACCAATTTTAATTCATATTTTCTTTAATATCAACACACATTTCTACCGCAGTTCACTAAATTATACTCCTTCTGTAGCTTCGTACTCGTCCACATACATATGTACAAAATATATAATACCTATCACAAAAACTTCGTGCAAAATTATATTTTAATTTTACTGAACACGTGACGTCATAGAGGCAACAGAATAGAATGACTTAAACGAATTGAAAGCGAAACATCTGAATTTACTCTCTTTTCAATTCACCGACAATAGCATCGTTCGGCGTCGCAACGGTGGTGGTGATTCGACAGAAACCCTCCCCGGTCTACGGTTTCAGCGACCACCTCAATAAGGAAACTAAGGGAAAAACGTCGCACTGCGGATTTTTACTTTGCTTTTGTTCTTTCATTTATAAACATTACACTGAATGTTGTTTTTTCACCTCTCTTTTATCTGTACAATCCCTTTGTAATTGTTAAATATTTAAACTAAATGCAATATCATACTGTTTACTTGAGATGTGGATTTTATGTTATTCATGTATAAACGTAACATCACGCCTGTAATCCCTGAAGATGTAGGCAAAGCAATAGTATACTCCAACGTTTCACCAGTTATTCATGTATTTTTGGATATAATGGTAGCTACACCAAATAACTTACCTAGACGCATCTCACACACATCTGTGTACCTTCTAATCTCAAGCACTCTAATACTCATTGACTCAAATTCTCAACTAAAGATACTCAAAAGTAATATTTGTGTTATCGTATATCTCCATGTTGTTAGGAATATGATAGAAAACTATAACACATAATTACAAATCTTATTTAAACGTTAACGCACAAGTATGCAGACCAGTATATTTCTTAAACTAAAAGTTTAAATGTAAAAATCTTTAAGTCACATCACAAACATAATGTTTTATGAAATGCTGTCAAACCAAATTATGACATTTATACAATTTATATGTATGTACTGAGACATTGTCAAAAAATGGGAAAAATTATTATTTATGAAATTTGAAGACATATTTCATGTGTATTATTCATTGTGGGCCTATCCCTCTCTCTTCGCCTTGTATTCTTCAAATGCCTGCAAATATGTATTGGATACCATGTAACAGTGTGAATAGACCTTTGGGTATACATTGTTAAAATGCAGGGCAAAAAATGGCCGGACGCCTTCATCCGTTAGGGAAAGAGGCTGCCATTGTGGCCTCGCTGGCCTTTGACAGACATTGAGGACGCGATGTCTCCAAGGGTTAGTCATTTCTTTATATCCCTTTTAGCCAATAGATAGCGATCGCAGGGAGATTTACCAGACCGCAGTATAATACTGAAGTAGTATATATTTATGTACATATCGTAAAATTGTTTTTTCTAATAAGAAATTCGTATAGTATGAATTTACATTTATACAATCTAAAAATATAACGACATAATAAAAAATACTAGATTATGAGGGCTTTTAAAAAAATCAAACGCTTTACCTTTTTTAATATATTTAAAAAGATATTTAATTATTAATAACAAAACAACTGCATTAAGAAATATAAATGAAAAACAACAGCTTTTGTAAAATCATTTCTGTTTTGCTTTCAGCATAATAGTATTTTAGCAAATTCATTTCAATCCTTTTAAAGAAATTTTAACTTAACCCAGATGTCGAGATAAAAATGATAAAAATAAACGATATAAAATGAAAACAGATGCGATTCTTTCGAACTGCAAACATCAAAAGAAATTTATTTTGTACCACGGAAACTTAAATTGTATAGAACTAGCTGCATATTATATGTATTAGTAGGTACCAGTAGTTATAAAAATGTATCTTTCTAACTGCGTTCTTTTTATCTAACAAGAAAATTATGTTCAGTAATTAATCACTTACATCTTTACTTTCAAATAATGTGTATATACTCATATTGATTTATTCATACGTGTACTACAAATTAATAAAATCGACAATAATTTCTTTCATGGGTGTAAACAGTGGAATCGTTTCCTAGACATACTCATATGAACATAATATATCCAACGCTGACTTTTTAATTTGTCGTTCCACTGATAAAAATAATAAGAAAAATACATACAGAACATACGTCTACAATTTTGATAACTTAAAACACAATCTTATATCTATACACTAAATTTATATCTTACAAGAACAAGATTAAACATGCAGAGTAATCTCACTTTCCAATTCTATTTAAAACTTCTCACATCTCAACTTCGTGTTTATAACTTGTTAATTTAAAAGTCTTATGCATTTCGAATGCTCTCCATTTAAAAGTTTGAAAATTCACAGATAATCGCTAATTTTAACAGCGGCGATAAACACGGGTAATATTTCACGCAGATTTTATTACGTATATTTCATATAAATAAAATGTTCGCGAGACTAAGTCCAGTATCTTTCACTTATTAATACATTGATAGTTACGTATAAGATATGAGTCAGTAATGTCGTAGCTAAATTGCACTGTTTGTATTAGCAGAATGGTTGGATGCGAAGAGAGGAAGATCGGGTTCAGTGCAATGCTATTGGAAAAACCTCTGTCAAGCATTGTGAAGGGCTAATGATGATACTAGCAGATTTTGATTTAAAATGAATACTCGTAGAAGTGTAGTGGTGAGTGAAGTGAAAAGTGAAATTGATTAAAAACCAGCATTGGACATTTAATATGAGATAAAACTGTTAAAAATATTTTTAACGTAACGTAACATGATGCCTGTGATCCTCGAAGGGGTAGGCAGAGGTGTGTAGTGCACTACGACGTTTCACTAGTTACGTTTACGTCCCACTTTGCAATAGGTGGTGAGCCAATTGCCATGTACCGGATACAGATCCAGACTCAGAGTTCTCACGTATTCAAAATCTAAGATAACACAGCATAATTGTCCACGTACACAGGAAACATTCCCCATTGTTATCTCGGAACGGTTTGGTGGAGGCGTCGATAAATCAGCTCGGGTCCGACATCCAGATATCGGCGCGGCCGATGTCAAAAACACATTTCATGCATTTTAAGTGATCTGATAACGTAACGGCGACCGATACCAATGTCGGATCAAATAACATGAAAATCGAAAACGCGGTTACGTGCCTACTCACTTTCTTAGTTCATTCGCTTGTATAAACAAACAGAAAGATTATGAAACCACATGTAATCTTGAGCAATACCTTTATATCTATTAATTAATATTACCATTACATATGTCATTAATTTATTATTATTTATTAATCAAGAAATTCGCGAATCTCCTATTCATTTTGTTTTATTGTCCACTATTGGTCATAGACGTTTACAGTGAAATTCGAATAAGACTGAAACCTGAGAGACCAGTGACATCCGCGTTATGGTCTCCAGTCGAACACTACACGCAGTCCTAGTGCCTTCCCCACCGACTATTGCTTTATCCAAAAACCCATTCTTTCCTTTATAAATTTATTTTCATTAACGATAACAAGATTGTCGATTAACACCAGTATTCATAAACAAATGATAACAAAATGCTCAGTCTTTCTCTAACGTATCAAATTGTGACAGTTCGACCGATTCCCGCCATGGCGACTGCTTTATCTCTTATTCCTTTGATGCGCTCTTATGGGTCTTATATAGCCTATATTCTTCGTGAAGAACTTCGCACAATACCAATGTTAGCACGTTGTTATCATCGTTATAACATAACATAATAACAACAAAATGTAGTACAGTAACAAAAGAGTGTAATCGTTTAACGTTTCAGCACTTTACTTCCCACAGAATAGAGGATAGCACTATTGCAATACTCTGGGCACAACAACAGATTCCGAGCTACTACTGGGAGTCGCAACTAGGAAAATTTTGATCCGGAGATTGACAACAGGAGTTCGACTATGAAAAATCTTATCCGGGGTTTGAACACAAGACTTTCCCAACCCCTAAACTAACGGTGCAGTCTACCCTAGCAATAACGCTTCAATAGGGTACGAGGCAACGAAAACGTTACAACAATGGAACTTTCCGCAACATTGTCACGTCACCCGAGCTACGGACTAGTATATTCTGATCAGATTGTTTACGTGGCGCACACAACATAAACGGAACAGGGTGGATTATTGCGCGCGGATAAACCATGTTTAGATTCGATTAGCTCCACCACGGTGGATAAACGAAACTGCGTCGGACACCTGTGGATTGAACGGATTTTGTTTTTATAGTGGATAAGCAGCTTTTATATCAGTAAAAGTGTGAAGTTGTGATGCCAAACTTTTTTTAAATCCTTCGTTATAAAATATGGTTTAGGATAGTACGGAACATTTACTTAAAATCAATCATTGACGACTTGTTATCTGAAGTACGGTTAGAAAATTCCTTTGTTCTTTTCCGGTGCAAGAGGAATTTTTATAAGATGCCATTTCTTTGAGGGAAATGTTAGGATTATGTGAAAGTTTTGTCCAAAAATTCCCCCACTTCTGTCGCTCAACGGATATATTTCAGAAAATTCTGTCACGTCCATAACAATAACAGTTGGATTTAGAGTGTGATGGATAAAAAATTCCACGGCTTAAAGGCGAGTATTTGTGCGGTTATGATTGTTCCATAGACGAAATCTTTACAAACGAATCTACCACTATTTCATTCGTATTGAAGTTTGCAATATTTTCGCTTGCAAAATGTATGCCCGGTAATAAAAAATGTTACAATAAAACTTAATTAATTAACGCAATTAACTATTGTGTTATATAGACTGAATAAATAAAACGTACATTGCCATATATCATAATACGTAGGTTTAATATTGAAAAAAATTCTTGTTGAAATTTAACTGGTTTAATTACACTGCATTTTTACTTCAATTTTAAACTATTTCTATACTAAAACGGTCATTGACATATCCCTTAAAAATATGATGTGACATATAAATTATATTTCTTACTGGCAGCCAGTACGCAATTTGGCACTGGCATCTTGGCAACTTGGCGGTATCGCATAGCTTGAATCACCTTAACCCTTCCATATACAACAGCTACTCCTATTTACGCGGCTGTAAAAATAACTTGTTAAATTTAACTTTATACTACACACACATAATGACATGCAAACAAAGTTCCAACGAGGTCACGGTCCAACTCTATACTTAACAAAGCTTGCATGAGCCTCCCGCTTTTACACTGAAACGTACTGAGCAATTATGAGACATAACGCTTTAAACAGTTGCAGGTCACAAGCGCGATATTAAATGACATTTATGTTGCTCATATAAGAGACTTGGTACTCTCATAAGTAGGTATGTCTTTTCATATCATAGAATTAAACGAACGAGGCACGGAAATATCATGTTTCGTTTAATGTTAAAATGCCTTGTAGCTAGATAAAAAAAAACTATTATAAAACGTAACATCACGCCTGTAATCTCCGAAGCGGTAGGCAGAGGAGTGTAGTACACTCCCATGTTTCACCAGTTACGTTAAATCCTATAGCACCTGACCCAGGATTTGAAACCAGGACCTCCCGATCGGCAATCGCGCATGTAACCGCTCGACCAACGAGGCAGACAGTTTTTATATTATAGTAAATAGTACAAACTAAGCGTGCATCAGACTGATGCACATGAAGCAAATAATAGTAATTTATTTTAAGATTGCGTTGAACCTCGTTAATGAAACTGACGTACAGCTAATAGTTATTTATTGAATTCTCACCTTTGAAACATTTTTTTCGAAGTGAGAACAAGTGATATGATAAATAATAATAATAAAATGATGAGTTAAACAGATGTATGTAAGTACATATTTATATGTAAATACGTAATTTATCAGCCTTTTAGTTTCAGTGACACATCCCATTTCTAGGCCTTATTGGATCAAATTAAATATTACAAGATATTAGCTTAATTGAAAAAAAAACAAACAAACAAACATATCGAACCGAAATTAAATTAAAAAATGCTTAAAATAAATGATAAGATAATTTTAAAAGTGGAATTTAAAAGTCACCTTAAAGGTTGGAACAAGCCAAAATTGTAAGGAATTTGAACAACGCTTTAACCAAACACCCACACAATAAAACCAACAAGCTTGAGCAAAGTAAGAACCACCCACAAGCCCATACCTTAACGACACCCAAACCACGTAACACGTACGACACGTGCCTTTAAACTCATTCCTCTAGACATCTTGCTCGAGGGGAGAAATAACCCGAATACCGTCGCGGACTGCCGGCTGCGTTCAGAAATGAATTCCACGGTTATTGAACAGTACGAGGGTCAAATGGAATGAGAAAATTAAAATTTTCAAAGGCTTCGTTCCGTTCCGAACGACGCACCAAGGACGTGATTGGGTTTGAGATCGGAAATGATAAGAACGAGAAATGGTACTTGTCTCTCCATATGAATAATTTCATAGATGTCAAAAAGATAAAAAGAGAACATAAGATAAAAGAGGAAATATTAATAGTAAAATAGGGCAGCAAAATTATTTATGCCGAAACCAGTTCGACGGCGTTATGACCTCGCAGAAAACTAACATCGCTATTTTAAATAGATCTATTCGAAAACGAAATACCCTTATTCTTATTCCTTTATTAAAGCTAATGGTAATTTTAAAAGGCGTGTACAAAATAAATGAATGACAAAATAACATGAACGCAAATTATCGCTTTCATTTCGACTCTACCTAATTTGTAGTTGCAAATAGAGTAGACCGTGAACAAAGCCGAAGAATTACTCGCACAGCACTTTACATAAGCTTACAAAGCTTCAATCGTTAAAATACAATTTTTTTTAAATTATAGTTTCAGCACGACAAAAACAAACACAAAATGGCTGGTGGAATTAAAAATGACAAGTATATTTTTCCCGCCTGCGAAATTCTGGCAGACTTACAAAAAACACTGACTATCTAGAACATCAAGTCGAATACAAATGGTTGGAAGATTAAAACAAATGCTTCGGTACCGATCGCAGAAAAATGGCTCAGGAAAAATCCCTCGGTATTGGTAAATAAAGAAAAAAGAAATTATCTCGTCACGTTGATGGCAACGTAAAACGTTTTGTAGCTTATTTACCGTTAAACAACTGTTTTGTTTAGTGTTAAACACTATTTTATAAAACCTACAATGTACTTCAGAACAATGTTCAATGGGAAATAGAAAAGAGATAGTACTGAGAAAAACCTATTCAATTCCGTTTTGTCTCAACAGCTGATGTTCTTAAGTAGCTATAGACATCAATTTCGTCTTACTATTCTCGGCCAGTAATGTTCCTTGATATGTATGTTATGTTCTCCCGAAAACTACAAATCATCGAATGAATTTACTCACTGTTGTAATAACAACAGTTTACAAAATAATATACTTACATAATAATCTGATATAAAGTAAAAAAAGCCTTGAGATTAATTCAATATTGTCTTGCCAAAATAGCTTAAAAATAACCGAAAATAGCTAATATTGTTACGAATTTTGACAAAATACGTGACCTTCCTCAGATTACAATGAGTTACAGGTACATGCTTATTAATATTGTAGACCATAGAGAAAGTCAAACTCCTCTGGGTTTGGTCTGACTATCAAATGAAATAGAAAACACAAGCGGAGACTGTACGCAAGAAACTGAGTCGGTTTGCATACGCATTACGCATTCAAAAGTACACGTTAGGTAACAGATGCAGCGTTGTTCCGCGTATCTACGATCATAAATAACGTTTACTTTTACATGTAAATTTAATTATAAAGTGCCAGATACAGCTAGAAATTAAAGTGAAAAATATTTTATTATCTCATAGCACTAGTGCAAAACAAGTTTAAATTACCCAAATGCTATTTAGATATACATATGTATGTATACAGAGGATTTTTTTAGTTTTCTAGTGAGTCAGTAGCGAAATGCCAAGTTCAGAATAATTCATAACATCACACTTATCAACAATTTAGTGAAACAATATAGTGCATCTCGTTCCGGTCCAAAGGCAGTAGCCGACTGAAGATTCATCATTACATGCTATCTTTTTCATTCTTACACCATTATGTGCAATGCGAAAAAGAGCTATAAAATTCAACGGTAACACGTACGTATACTGTTAAACCCATAATCGGAGCTATTCTTTATAAGCGAGCTAATACTTACCGTTTGTTGGACGGCCATTAGGAAAATAGAAAATCACTATTCGTATGTTAACACGATGTGAAATCGGTGCTCTCTGTTGTACCGTAATTCCTTACGATTTTGAGAACAATACTATACGAGACACGAAAGGAATTACATAATATTGTACTATAAGACATGTGAAATAGTGAGCAACACCATATTTATTCCCTTATGAGTTACAGTAAATGCCGCGACATATTTTTTAGCACTTTCCTTTTTCAGTTAAAATAATCAAATACCGCCAATTACAAATCCGAATGAATTTGAGTATCTTCATAAAACACTAGGTGAGATCCGAAATTCGAATTAATGAAAAAAAGCAATACGATAATAATATAAGGGTTAATAGTATAATCATGTTTTAAAAAGCAAATTTTCGAATTAATTATAAACGATACTCTTTTGGGCAATAAAATATTCTTCTCCTACATTTCCATGTTTCCCTCGAAACGAAATGCTGAGTTACTTTCAACATTATCAATACAAATTCTATTGCAGTATCTGAAATGTAATTTATTAACCAATACATCATTAAAACGTAAAGAGAAGTGAAATTATTAAAACTAGAGTAATAAAAAATTGAGACCCAAAATGAATCGTGTGAAAAAAGGAAAAATGGCCTCTGACGCACATAACGGGCGGACTATGACGAGGGTCAAAGTAATCAAAGAATATTTTTAGGCGAACATATGTTAAAAATATAATCACTTGTTTCCACTTAACATCTAAGGATCTATGTTATATAAGTAAATTGTTAAGAAATGTTGCCATTAGCCTATTTATAACATCTTATTTTCTCCCTTATAGTCATTTAGTAAATTTATGTATTCTACATATAATTCTCAGACCGAACGAAAATGAAAATGTGGTTATTAAAAATGTACTAAGATACTCTAATAAATCAACCATGATGCCAAGAAAAACAACTGTTACTATTAGTTCCAATTCTTCTCCACTCAATTGTGGCTTTACATAAAGGAAAATTTATCAATGAATTATATTTAACCACTTTGCAAGGGGCATTGTTCGCATCGTCAAAACAGGTCGTAGTTTCATATCGCAAAATATTAAATTTGAATGACGTATTATCCACATATCACATAATGTAACCATTTTCCACATACATATCTATCAAGATTCATGATGTATACGAGGGATCATTTATATGTTAAACGTCTAAAACATGTGGGTCCGAGAATCAAAGCTTGAGGGTCACCCACATGAAACGCTCAGCACAAAAACCTTTTATTATCTCAAATGTAATTTATTAAAAAATTGGAATGTTCATTGCGATGTATTTTATGTCCTTACTAATTAGTTGCAGGAGCTCATGGGCAACAAACATGTTTTGTCAAAAAATAATAAAAAAATCACTTATAGTACATAAGATTGTCTTCAGATCATTTCATTAAATATTTTATTTTAAACTCATTCCTTATGATACATGACCTATTTTTACTTATAAAAAACAAATCGCTGGTAAAATTACTTTGTAAGAATTTAACTTTGAAACGGTTATCTTCCAAAACTGGACAAGCGAACGAGGAAATTGTATAAAACGAATTTGACATCGTTATCTTTACGGGAAATTTAACTTGTTTGTCTGTTATTTTTTATAAAGTAAGACGAATACAGCATGATTTTATTTTAAGTTTAAATTATTATAAAAGACACTAAAAGAAAAAAAACGAATCAGAGTGATTGGATGTTTCCATCTTTAAATTTTAATTATTGATCTGAAAATATTGATCTCTGTTTTTGCTCGGTTGTTGACTTAAAACGTCTTCCCCTTTTGATTAACCAGTGAATGTTGCATACATGCAAAAGAAATTTGTCTACAAAAATAATAGAAGGACGTACAAGGTCGTGGAAGAAGCTCTACATTTCAATTGACCAGTGCAATGGGCGTGATGGTCTTTCCTTCCGGCGACGGTTTCCATTGGAAACGTAGCAGTTCGCGTAATTAGGTGAAACGGAAGCGGAGCGATTTCTGAGGCGGATCGCAAAACAATTAGCTCGGGGGTTCGTGTACAAGTCATGAGGAAACGGCGAATTTATTGACTGGCTTGTGTCAACTGAGCTGCTAGTTGCAGGAGTTTATCATACTTTAAAAATCGGGAAGTCTCGACCATGTCTCACATGTGTTTTAAAATGATAATTATCTGTTACATGAGTAATAAGAATAATAATAACTGTTATTATTATTATGTTGGACATAAGGAAGGAGGTAGTGTAAAGAAATAATATTGCCAAATATTTACTAGAGACACATACCCATATAGATTACATCAAATAAATATAAAAATAATAAAAGAATAGTGGCCTGACTTGAATCGAAGGGTGAGGATAAGTGACAAGTGGTTTCGATTTCAACCCCTCACCCCAAGGATTTGGGGTTGAAATACCGACACGCGTCTCTGACATTTTCTATAACATCAAAAGAAAACAATATACTATGGAGATATTAATGATGTTTTCTAACGCAAATAAAATTTGCCATGCACTTGAGACAGATTCGAATCTCAAACCGGACCGATAGAGTTAATAATGATAATCATTATAATTCTAACAAGTATCTTCACTGAACGATACCTTGAAAATGTTCAATAAACTACTTTACTGTTCTAACGCTGCTCACGCTGAAAGAGAGTCCTTTATTTTCAATAGAAGTGTTAAGCGAACGTGCAGTTTACCTGATGTAAAGTTTTGTTGAACCAGAAATCTTCTCAAAGTAGGTCACAGACGCGATGCTGCCGATAATAAGTTAGATCTCTTTGACTTGGCATTCGCTTACCGCACCTATCAGACCGGAACATATTCGTTCTTAAAAGAATTAAATACAGACATACATATGTCTGATTTTTTTAACTATGTATTTAACAAAATAGGCTTATCCCCTATTCCATGGGAAGTATTACATATAAAAGAGACATATAAATATATGTAAATGACTTTTTTAACATAAGATCATGCCTGCAGATAAAAGTAAATACATACGTAGTTTTAAGAATCATGTGATACTTGAAACAGTACATGGTACATATGTACACATATGTCTTACAATGAATAATTGCATTTGAAAAGTATGTACAAGTGATATGACTACATTATATAATAAATCCTAAGTATAAAAAGGGTTGCCGCTATATCGCCGGTATGAAAGAATGAGTCTATCCATTCGACACGTAAAATAAACAACTCACACACAAAAGGGAACGAAACAAACCGAACTCCACTTATCTTGCCAAGAAAAAGCGTTAAATAGTAAAAGGCTCGCATTTATTGGAGAAAAACAATAAAAGCCACGACTTGCTCAGAATGTTTTGTTCTCTATCTTTCAATTAGCGTAGTCGGTTTATCGCGAGACTGGAACTGTCAGGAATTTTGCTCGCAGATAGCCGGGAGTTCTGGATACTTCGCCGTTGTTACGTCAACAGCGGCATGTTGCTTCTAAGTTTGTTTCGAACAAGTATTACATAGACTTTATCATCGCGATGAACATCGTCACTATTTATTTAAACACAAATAAAAAACGATAAAAGTTTACAATTACTTGGCTTGGCTACTTACGTTCCTTGTAAGTATTTCTTGTTTTTTTATGATCATTTGAAAACATTATAACAATTCCAAGGTTACATTGAATGTAAAAATAACTTAATATTTGTATATATGCCCAGTAACAGATTTTAACAGTTAACACAGTAACAACAATTCTAAATTACAGAAATCGCCAAATTTAAAATTGAGGTCAATCACTTTGTCATGATTTCATTTATGGCGGCACACGTCTCGCACAATTTACAGCATTATGAAAAGCGAAGTAAATCTAAAGAACAATTGTTCTAGACGGCCGAAACATCTCAGTAAGGAATGTGATTGCTAATTTAGCCATCATTGCCCTTAATGTGTGGAGATAATTGAATCTAGCGATAGATGTCCGTCGCCGCTCGCTACTCGCACCAATTAATTTCTACGTACGTACGATAGGACGGGCGTGCGCGCGCGCCGCTACGCTTCACAATCCATACGTGAGCCGTCCGAGTACAACGCGGCCTGTGGTAACCACACCGCTACACCTTGCTCGTAACTAACGTACAGTGTAATGAACTACACGTAATTAGTATTTAATATAGTCGCTAATATACTAAAGTAGGTATATAGAACAGTGCTCCAGGCCGTGTTAAAACATAGAGGTGTCGGTGTGTCAGTGACGGTGTGTGTTGTGGTATGGGGTAGCGATGGGAGCGGGGCACAGCGCTGAGGGCGAGGGCGGCGCTTACGCCAGCGACCCGCCCGCCCACGAACGGCGGAAATCTCACAGCAGGAGGCGAAGGTGAGTTTATCACTACAGCGAAATGAACAAAATTTACATATAACGTTAATGTATCATTATGGCAAGATTGGTGTAACTTGGAAGTTACAAAATATTGGCGACTAGTATATTGATAACAAAAACGTTTTATTGATATTTAGTACTAAACAGGATTTCGTAGCAGAAGCAAAAATTAAACATAGTAGAACATATTCTAAAGCGAAAAAATAAAATATATAATTATCAGTTCTGTAACATATTCATCTGGTACAACTTTTTCCCCTTAATTCCGGCTGGCAAACGTCTTCATTAACAGATTAGCTCACGTACTACAGGCTTTTAAGCAATTCCTCTCTTTACATCGTATAACTTTACCGTGAAATTTTTTTGCGTATAGATAGTAATGAAGAATTCTTAGTATGAAGAATCTTTTAAACATTTAATTGGACGTATTTACTAGAATTGTTTCTAAAAATATTAACTCATAACTCATTGTATAACAGAACACTATCAAGCCATGTTATAATTTATCGGTCCTGTGAAAAGACCCATTTTTGTATAAACATCAAAAGACCCTACACCTTATAGTAGGTGTAAATTACTAATTTCCTTAGACTTGTCTTCGAAACAATAAAATCTTATTCCATACAACAGATATCCATTTTCCATATAATATAAAACAGAAGCGCGGAGAAACTGAGCGAAAGAGAAGTTGTGAAAGAAGTTAAAAATCTGCTGGTCTATACACCTGCCTCGCGACCCTTTTAAATCGAGATACAAAAATACGAGCACTGCTGCTTAACAACAAAACTGCCCAGCAATTTTTCTTCGCAGTACAACCTTGGAGAGATCATTTCACTACCATTAAATCCTTATTAATTTGTTTCCGTAACGGAACTATAAACTTTGGCTTTCTTTATTTTGTTCACGTTATCATTTATAAGTTCTATGTGTGTATGTTAAGAATAATGTGAATG
Organism: Parelbella ahira ahira; assembly: GCA_018244795.1. Taxonomy (NCBI): domain Eukaryota; kingdom Metazoa; phylum Arthropoda; class Insecta; order Lepidoptera; family Hesperiidae; genus Parelbella; species Parelbella ahira. The sequence continues at coordinate 14,847 of DWME01001394.1, forward strand.
ATTTCGTAAAATAACGTGACATTAATAACATAAATACAAAGAATGAACGCATTTGTTCTTTACATTTCTTTATTTAAAAAAAAAGGAATTATTTTATCGGGTAATCTGTTCGCTTGTACAATTAATTTTACTATAGAAATCGGAAATTAGGCAATTAACAAGTTTAGAACGACAATTAAAACAAAACTGAGCTCTCAAAGGCTATTATAAGATCTATTACAGATCAATTGTTTGACGGAACGGTTTAGAACTGTTGACTCAATAGTATTCCTGTAGAAACATCTAAAATATTTAATAAATTAAAACATATTTTATCACATGGCGATATGCTTTGAGGCTGAATACATGAGCAAGTTATTTCCAGAATTAATACATCGGCTTAAGAAAAGATGTCGCAATGAGAAATTATTTTCAGTAGGAAGGACAAAAAGACTTTCTCGGCAGGTTCGTCAGTTGATAAGTACATTTGTTAACTTGTAGGCTCTCTATAGCCGTACGTAAGGAAGCGTGGTATATATTTCATTCAGATGTGTCAAATCATCTACTTAGGATACAAGAACTGTTCCTAATGTGGGCAAGAGTATAACTGAATTACTAGAACGAACTCTTTGACCCTGAACGACATATTAGAAACAATTTATGACCACTCCATTTATGATTGTGACTGTTAGATAACAATAACAACGTTAACAGCTATAGAGTCAGCACTTATACCATGGGACGTAAAACCTAACTGGTGAAACGTGGGATTCCTCTGCTTACCCCTCTGGGGATTACAGGGGTGATGATAAGAATTGTTTTGTTTTGTATGATTTAATAACAGATATAACAGTTTGATATAAGAGCTAGGGAGTAAGCGTATATCTTTGCTTATATTTGCTAGTAGGTCATCCATCGTAGCGCCGACAGCTCCTGACATTAATGAACTAGACGAAACCTTTGCGGTAAGCCGCCGCGGTAAAGATATGAAAAACCTACGCAGACATATTATAACATCTTGCCAGATTCCTTAGTAGGTAAGCAGAGGACAACGATTGCCACCTAAATCTATTGTTACAGGCCTAACGTGCTTTTTCTTAAATGGGGTTCGCTCAGTTCACGATACGTGTGTGTAATTTGTAATTTTAGAATTGTTAAAATGCTTTCTTTAAAACGGTTAAAATACTCAATATAAAGGTGAAACTGAAAACCTAGATTATAGCCTACCGCTCAGAGATATACTTTGAATAGGACCATTTTATTAATTGATAGATATATGTACAAATAACAATACATTATTACGAAGGTTCCTATTGATATACTATTTTTGTGTACATGGATAAATATACAAAAACAAATTATGTAAAACTATATAATTTTTCACTCCGCTGGGAACGCAGTTGGAACCCAACTTTGGATTTATGACGCAAGTTGTATGTCATGTAGGCGTACCGCACACGTACGACCATTTATCATACATCCAATTGTAACTGTGACATACATGCAGAACGGAATATTTTTTTAAATGTACGAAAATAATTGAAATTCACGCTCTACAATACAACGATTGCAATTATTATTTTTATTACTATTTGGTAGAATAAAACGGGTATGGTAGAGCCACTAGACATTATTGAAACCCCAACGCTTATTACGGAACCAATTATATTAAATGTATTATAAGCAGTTTTTAAAAGTAGAACAACATAGTTTGGATGGCTCGTTGGACCAGTGGCCAGCGACCGTGATTGCTAAGCCGGAGGATGTGGATTTGATTCCGGTCTAGGACCAATCGTTTCTCGAAGACCACTTTTGTTTGTTATCTATTTTGGTGTTTGGTGTCAAATATAAAAAAAAAACATAGAAAGAATTAGACTCTAATTATGGCATTTATGACCAAAAAAGCCTTCGACTTTTTATTCAAGAATGAACACGAGCAATATTTTTGCACTTAATTCTCAATGCATCGCATCAGCATGAAAAGTGTGTCATTCGGGAGATTAGTAAATCCATTGAATCGATTAATAAGTCTATTTACTAAGTCGATGCAAGTAATGTTCATACATGTATGTAATTACATATGTTTGTGTCTGTGTTGACTGTAATTTTATGCTAAACGTGTGATGGAATGTTAATAGTGTTGAACGCAAGTCTCGGTCCCGTTGCCGATCAACCATGGAGTGTGGCAATGCACGAGCGTCACAGACTGAGTAAATACAACAGTTGCATACTGCGTTTTGCATACCGTCGTGCAATTTACACTGTCATTAGCTCGCGCTACCGATTGTTGAACCATATGCGTTTATCGTATTGTTTTTTATTTATGTTGGTAACAAGGGGCGGATCTAATGCCAAGCATTTTCTACTAGTCAAACTAGGAGATATTGAGAAGTTGGGATAAGCACTTAATCGTCTCAGTTTAAACAGCTCTTAAATAAACTTACATTAAAATACATATATAAGATATATTGTACTGTTTAATTATATTATCAATTCCAATTAATTACTACCAAACGTGAAACAAATAAAAACATCAGTACATCTTGAAAAATCAATTACAAAAACATTCTCTACTTGTAAAAAGAGTTATTAAGTCTGATTCTCAACTGACCCCAGCTATGTTTAATGGATATTCTTATAATTACAAAATTTATTGAAATTTTATTTGGTTTGTCCTACACGTTGTGTCAAACTGTATATTATTTTTGTTATTTTAATGCTATAAAAAATAAATGTCCAGCCTTACATTTGCTCGCACATCAAACCACAGACAAATATGTATCAACAGCATGTTCTTAGTATGTTTACTCACTCGAAAGTATATTGTCCGAGAAAGAAAACACAAATATTTAATGTTCATTCTTTGGTGAATTTTTAGCAAACTCTACAACGGGAACCTCGAACACACCAGACGGCTCTCTATTTATTCGTGTGTTGTTTTATCCTCAACTTCAGTTTTAAAGAATTCAAAAGTTTTCTCACTGACCATATCACTGTTGATGCCAACACGAGATATAGAGAAAACTAATACAGTACTTGATACATGTACAGAAATAATTATGATATTCACTGTCTTGTCAAATTGTCAATGAGAATATTTATACATATGATTAAATAATGTACCGTCTTAACTCACGCATGTTTTTCCGGGCTAGTAAGAATTTGCATTGGATTAACGAAGACGGACCTCAGCTAGCTCTGAAACCAGTCGGGTTATACAGAAAACACATACGAGTACATACATACATGAAGTAATCCATAGAATAATAATACTAAACAAATATCTGGCACTATCTATGTATATCGACAAAACATGAATAAAAGAACATAAAGAATTTGATCTATGCAAATTCATAAATCAGTTAAGAAAAAATTAAAAATAAATTAATAATATTATATTGAACAACATAAACAGACCGTGGCCTGTCGTGAGCAAGTTTATTTAACGGAAGCGTTGTACAATAATGCATACGTACGTACATATTTTCGTCCGTCGTCCAACGGCCACTACAGTTCCGGTCTAAATGTTCTAGAAGACGGAGAGCATTGACGTAAGTGTACCTCTATTCGACCTTATTATAGTACCTAATAGTAATAATAATAATATTTTCAATGCCGATGTGGTCTACACTGTAGTTACTAAGTACACATTAATGATATTGGTAATAAAGTAACATTATCTATATATGTAGTTTTTGATTAAATTTGAATGGTTATTTTTTAAATAAACAAGTGTTAAAACTGATCAATATCCAAACTCAAATAGACCTAAAGTAATTCTAGTTATCAGTGATAGATCTAGCTAGTTGCTAGCTAGCCGTTTTGCAATTGTTGGTGTGTTACTCCACCTGCCCATCCATCGAGACGAAACAGTACAGACTGATGCAAATAAGAGCAGTAGCGATTACTCCGCAAGCGAAACTTGTAAGGGGGTTTTAACTTATATTTCTAAAAAATAGTGAGACAAGAGACATCTCAAACCTGCAGGTTTCTTTACAATTTTATCCATTTTACCAAAAGCCTGATTTGACATTTTACACGTAAGTACAGCTATATTTAGATGCGCCGCGGTTGTCAGTTTATAGACGACACAAAAGTTTAGTTAGTTAGTTAGTTACACTTTGTGGCGGTCGGTGCGGGTTTGTTAATTTCAGTTTACGACTGTTTATTTCCAACAAATTTTCTGCCGGCTTTTCTGAAGTGTAAAGGTGATAATATTTTGTTTTGTGTTTGACATATATGTACATCTACACTTCGCAATGAGTTGTCACGTATATATGCTAAACTTTCTAATCAATTACGAGAGTAGCGGCTACCGCCAAGTTTTAGTAATATTGAGAAACTGTAGAAAGACAGTCATAGAATACAGAGTTTAATTGGTATATAACACACTAATACTTTTATTTTATCTCATTGTAACCCCTTATTTATCTTATTGTAGCCCCTTATTTATCTTATTGTAACCCCTTATTTATCTTATTATCATACCTAATTTGTCTTATTGTATTGAAGACAATCAAGACAGACTGATATTGATAATTAAATGAGTGTAACAATTAAAAGCATAATGGTTTTTAAATATACATGCAAAGAAATATAAACTCAAGCGTACGTATACATATAATATAATAAATACATATTTATATATTCCACATATATTCTAAACGGAAAATGAATATATCGAGGGTTGATTAAAATAATATTTATTCGTGTATTCATTGCAATATAATTGTAATACAATCAGTATACATTTAATATTGTAATTTCTATTAGATCGAAATGCGCCTTAACTCCGCTGTGAGCATTTCACGTATCTACATAAAAATACATATACAAACACACAACATATCTATATGCTACACTAACATTATTGTTTAAATAAATCAACCACTGGCTCCAACTCTTCTCTATAAAGACCTCTCCATATCCTCTCCAATTTATACTATCACTGGTGCGATAGAAGTTTTTAATCATCTAATACACTGCAGTGGAATATTCTATCGTAGCGTTGTACGAAGGCATCTTAATTGCAGTGAACGATTTGTAGAGCATGACTTCATAGCGATTAAAACGTCATATTATTTCTTTTCTTTTCTTGGATATACTGTTTCCTCAACGTGTTTAACTGATTTTAGTTTATATAACTTGAAAATGGTTTTACTAATTTTGTTATTTTTGTTTTTTTTTTTTGTAAATCTTTGAAACAAGCGCGGCGTGCGTTTGGTACTGATGGAATGAATGAAACAGGTCTTTCTTCCACTGTATCGTTTCTTCATTACCGAAGGTTGATTCTTTAACAATGTATAACATAAAACTGTAATACTTAATTTAACTGTGGGTTTATTACCTTTTAATTTTCATCACAGTTACATTTATAGCTCGAATTGTATCATACCACACGCGTTCGTAATACATAACATTATTTTAAAATGTTCAATGCACCATTGGTCGAGCCGACTGCCTCGTTGGTCGAGTGGTTGGTAGCGCGGCTGCCGATCGCGAAGACCTGGGTTCAAATCACAAGTCGGATACTATTGAATTTTTCTAATATAGAACTTATAGTTGTGACTCGGAATCTGAATCTGTGCCTGTTGTATGACAATAGGCCCACCACCTATTCCATAGGACGTAATCACTACACTCCTCTGCCTAACCCTTCGGGGATTACAGGCGTGATGTTACGTTCAATGAATCATCACTAATAAGTCAATGTAACTAAAAATCAATAGTGATTAAACCTATAAACTATAATATTATAACAGGATTAATACAACACTACTTAATATACACAAACATTACACACAAGTATACAACTCCGAAACACATTACAAGTTATAAGGCGGTTTCATAAATAGCAGCCAGATTGGAGCACCGTGAAAGACGTAACCAAAATTCCTCATAGAGATTCTACGCGAGGCAGAGAGCTTTCACGCAATAAGGAAGACATTCCGCTGTGTTATATCCATCGCGGCGGAAACACGTGCTTGTTGGGATCTGTCGCTCCGGTGCAAAAACGTCGACTTCCGGTTTTGGTGCTCACCTCTATAGATGTATAGATTACCGGGAATTATCGCCACTTAACTGGGCTTTCATGACTTCCTTTATTGTAACCGCATAAATATCTTTATATTTATCACCATATTTTAACTATTATAGCTCCATATTATTGTACTATAACGTCGAGTAATTGTGACATAATCTTTTTTTTATTTATTCCTTTATCCCGGTAATTTTTATGTAACAAATATTTTACGTGGACTTTCGTAGTATAACTGTTATTTTACATGTAGAGGGCTTATAAAAATAAGGTGAAATGATAGTAAGTGGTCGCGAATAGCTATCCTTTATCAACTAAGAGTGATAAAAAGGACACGTTACGACCATTTTTTATGAATCCCGTTTCATAAGGAACGTCGCACATTTCAAGGTTTACAGATAAACGGGACGCTCATTTATAAATAAATGTTCGTAGACTAGTTTACTAAAAACATATTAAATTCTATAATATTCATAATACGTGGAACCTATATTTACAGACGTAACTGTACATATATACAACATAAAACATAATTTTATAGTGGAAAAATGCTACTAGTATTATTTTACTACACCCTACATAGTCAACCTTAAGTTCTAGACAATAAAAATGTCATCATTTTTTTCTTAACAAAACCAATTTATCAAAAGTTCTAAAGCCTCCAGTCTAAAGCCTGTTATAATGTAAACGGACAACAAGCTATTTGAAAAAAAACGACCAAAGAGGAAAATAAGCACATACATATATTATTTACATATTATATATTTTTATTTATATTTTATTTTATTTTATTTATATATTTTTTCCTATATACTGTATCCTTCCATAATCACGCTAGCCGTGGTTGCCTATAATTGAAATGACATTTAAAATGTTATATGTGTAATTCTGTAAAATATGTGCAATGTACGTTTCGTTGGCGATCCTAAAACAAATAAATAAATAAGATCGATCGGAGATCCTTGCGGGCTACGTGGAAGAGCAGTTCTCTCCTCACCCCGCGAACTCTGCTGCCAGTGAACATCACCAGTTGATGGAAAACCGCGTCAAGGATTTCATCAGTGGCTGGACGCCGGGACCGGCGGGAGTGAGATTCATCACACCCTCCGAGACTCGTAAGGCCGTCTTGCGTTTACCCAAGCGTAAGGCGACATGACATCACGAACGCCGCACTGGCCATGCTGCCCAGGAGGGCCATGGTTGTAATGATCAGGCTCTTCAATGGCATACTTCGCACCCTACCATCTGGAAGTTGGGCAAGGTGATAGTCCTCCCGAAGCCGGGACAAGACCGTCGTCTCCCGGCCAACTACCGCCCCATCACGCTGCTGCCTACTACAGCGAAGCTAATGTTCCATTGAATAGAATTATTAACTGATCTAACCAATAGTAATAGTTCTATTCCAAGAGCTCTGTTCGTAGCTGCGTACAGATATTAATGTGTGTAAAACAAATAGTGTCTGATAGTTGCTCAGTTGCTACTCTTGTCATTCAAAAAATGAATGGACTCAGGGCCAGACGAATTTTCCCATTTCTATTCTTAGGATGTCAAGTGTCACCTATAGAGGAACGGATGGTGAGATATGTAGGTATAATATGACATTAAAATCGCCGGGAGTGTTAAAATATGCATGTTCCATAATAACTTCAAAGATAACTGACGCATAACTTGTTCTCAATACTGTGCCCACACTGTTTCCGGGATTCGTATAGATCCCGTCTTCTGCGGACAGGACGCTTACGTAATAATTTTTTGATTGATCATTACCGTCATACCTTTCCGGTTTGAATAATATGATCAGATTACATTCGCTAATTTGTATAAGCTTACAATAATTGCAGTCGTCCTAGCCTAGTTGTTTTGGATTCCCCCTCCCACTACACAGGTCGGGATTTCGGATCTCAGGCCCTCGCTTGCGTAAACGTGGCCTGTTATAAAGGCGAAGAACAACACCACGAGGAAATCTCCATATCTATGAGTACTGTATAATATTCTGGAACACAATTGAGATCTGTTAACCCATCAACGTGGTAGATTGTGGCTTTAACTGGTAATGAACAAAGTGATTTATTCATCAACCCATTTATCATCAAGCCATCAAAATTAAAATGATGGTATATAAATTCGGCGTGGTTACTCTGTTGCCAGATCCAAAACAAAGAGCTGTATTCGATAGTAAATTATTTGTCATAAATAAGCAAATTTATTCATAACCTTTGCAATAGATTCTACTTTATTTATTTATGTCTCATCTGTTATCATCGGTATTGTTGTTAACAGCACCGCCCGGATTAGAAGTTACTGGAAACTATTAAAATTGACTAATAAAACAGACAATCGTTCTCAACGGTTTCCAAACAGTTGGGATGACATATCTACCGCCGACAGAATAATGTGCTTAATTATGTATACGAGGACGTTTCGCAAACCGCGCGCGGTATGCGCGGCGCTGCCAACTGCACACAATTTATACACCGTGTGGCAATCGTTCTGAAAGCTCACGATTTTAAGCTTCTAACAGTACGGAAATTGGACTAATCACCGTCAGAAGGCAAGGACAAAGTTCTCAAGACAAGTGAGTCTGCTGCTTACTTCCTGCTTACTTGCTTACTTTAGAAAAACAGGTGATCATGGTAGGATGAGAATACGGAGGAGAGACTATGACACACTTTGGAGGAGACATGATAAATCTGTAGGGTCATATTGTGTAAATAATCTAGACTCGTAATAAGCTTCAATAAAAACAGACGAGGAGATAGAAGCATTTCAAAAAAATTGAAGCCAATGGAAATCCTTAATCTGTACGTAACCTTATTAGGAGCAGCTAGATATAAGGAATATGTCTATTGTGGGCATTACAATCTTGATAGCAAATAATTGGTAGCTACATCGTGTGATCTTTTAGTAAAATGGAGAACATTGTTACGAACTCCATCACCAAATTTTTTGTTGTATATTACGGAGAAATGGCTCACAAAACCAAAAAAAAAATCTTTTGACTCATTGAAGAGAAAATTTTTATAGAAGTTATTGCAAAATCAACTTGTTTTTCCAGTTGCAGTCATACGTTTGAAATAAACAATTCAGCGAAAACTTGTTGACAGCACACATGTCTTTCTCGAGCCATCATATCCTATTTCTAACATATTATATTACAGTAACGTGAAGGGGGAGCAATAAGAAAATATGTTTCATTCCAAGGCATCAAAATATCTGAAGAAAGTTCTTTAGAAAATTAATCATGTTTTTAGTAGTAATAATAATATTTTGAACAACATGCAGACGACTTTCTGAACACAACTAGAGCAATGGTTGTGCTAAATCAACTTGATTATCTACACCTTTGCATTTCTTAATACATATTTGGACAATAAAACACTCATACTCATCGCTCAAATTGTCTTGAAGAAGAATCGAATTCACATCCCCATGGATACAGATTGAATTGAGATTTAAATTTCGACGATTTTAATTAAAGTGAAAGTGACGCGTTTCTTTAGCGCTGTAAACGGTTCAAATCTTTAGTGTTCACCCAACCACATGAAAATATGCATGCCAACACTTATGGGAGTATTATTGAATATACTATTTTCATCTATTTTATAAATTTCCGGGTGACAGATAGCGACAGCAAGTGACTTGCATATATCATGTGCATCATCCGCGTTGGAGTAAGATCCATGCTCTTGAAGCTGACGAAGACCGTTCTCAAATTTATCGGCGTCAAATCCATCATGCACCGAAACAATATTCATGTGCTAACTAAAGTGCCAACTAAATGTCTTCGTTTGCTTCTCTTCAGTGAACGAATGGTCCAAAACAAACATTAAGCCGTCCGACATCCCGCTTAACTTCTAACCTTTGTAAATGTTAATCGTATTTATTTGCAGATATCTATACTAATATTATAAAGAGGAAATGTTTGATTGTTTGTTTGTTTGTTTGTATGTACCGAATAGGCTTCGAAACTACTGGACCGATTTGAAAAACTCTTCTACCATTAGAATCCTACATCATCCGTGATGAACATAAGCTCTGGAATATTTTCAAAACCATTAGGGATCCGTATTAAAACTTCGATAATGTAACCCAAAGTGTGAAAAAATACCATATAATATCCTTGTATCGCGTACGCTGCGAAAACTATTGACAATAGAGTAAAGTAATGTACTACCTTTTTATAGAGGACATTAATATCTACAAATAAGTCCGCGATACCATGTGTCTGACTATTACAGTTATTTCACA